>CM055438.1:10757908-10858814 GCA_029228465.1 Salix viminalis | reverse complement strand
ACTTGTAATTGTATGTATATTGAATGATCATCAGAGTATTTATACAAAGGGAATTCAAATGACACTCTGCCTAATACTAGCCAACGGCTAGTCAACTGAAACAAGCTAACGGCTAGTTACCAGTATTGACTAACTGATAACTAACTAAAATTCAGTTCTTAACATCCTTCCTTAAACTAAGTTTCATTTAGAACTTAGTTTACTTATCACATCAAATTACATCAATTGGATCGCACATTCCCAGCTTGCTTCTTAACCTTTGAAAAATTTCCACCTTAACTGGTTTTGTCATCAAGTCTGATATCTGCTCCTGTGTCCTGCAATGCACCATTTCAACTACTCCTTCTTTGGTAAGCTCCCGTAAGAAGTGAAACCTGATGTCAATGTGTTTACTTCTACCATGCAACACTGGGTTTCTTGAGAGCTTGATGGCTGAGCTGTTGTCGCAGTAGATAGTGGTACTGCCAATTTGTCCATGCCCCAATTTTTCCAGAATTCTTCTAATCCATACTCCTTGACAGGCACACGCAGTTGCTGCTATGAATTCTGCCTCAGTTGTGGACAAGGTGACGACAGGCTGCTTCTTCGAAGACCACGAGATAGCTCCTGTTCCAAGGAAGAACACATAGCCAGAGGTGCTCTTTCTATCGTCAATGTCCCCTGCATAATCGCTATCTGCAAATGCAACCAGGTTCCCTTTTCCTCCCTTCTGATAACAGATGCCGAGTTTTGTGGTTCCTTTCAAATACCTCAGTATTCTTTTTGCATTTTGCATGTGCAATTCAGTGGGTTTGTCGACATATCTGCTAATTAACCCTACGGCATATGAGAGATCAGGCCTAGTTGCTGTTAGATACAGCAGGCTACCCACTAATTTTTTGTACTCTGTAGCATCCACATTCAGTCCACCTCCTCCTTCTTTTGACACTTTGCATCCTGGAACTATGGGGTTGTCCACAGAGTTGCTTTGCTGCATGCCGAACCTTTCTAGAACTTCATGGGCATATTTTTGTTGAGATATGAAAATTGCATTTGCTGTTTGTATGACTTCTATTCCCAGAAAATACTTCATCTTACCGAGGTCTGTCATGTCGAATTGCTGCTGCATTGACTCTTTGAAATGCTTGAACATCTCTTCATTGTTTCCTGTGAAGATAAGGTCATCGACATACAGACTCACAATTAGCATCCTTCCTTGATTGTCTGCCTTGATAAACAAAGTATGCTCACAGAAGCATTTCTCAAATCCCTCTTTGATGAAATGTGTTTCGATTTTGCTGTACCAAGCTCTGGGAGCTTGCTTAAGACCATACAAAGCTTTCCTTAGTCTGTACACTTTGTTTTCTTCCCCCTTCCTTTCGTATCCTTGAGGTTGATTTACAAAGATTGCTTCATGCAGCTCCCCGTGCAAGAAGGCACTCTTCACATCCAATTGGAAGACAAGCCAGTGTTTGTGGGCAGCTAGTGCCAAGATGATTCTGATCGTGTCCCACCTTGCTACTGGAGCAAAGACCTCCTTGTAATCAATCCCTTGTCTCTGTGAGTAGCCCTTCACTACTAATCTGGCTTTGTGTTTGTCAACATCCCCATTTTCGTTCAATTTTGTCTTGAACACCCATTTGACTCCAATGGCTTTTTCTCCTTGTGGCAGTGTTGTGAGCTCCCAAGTTTTGTTTTTTTCAATTGCTTGAATCTCCTTGTCCATTGCCTCTCTCCACTTCAGTTCTTTGTGTGCTTCTTCAAAGGTGACTGGGTCTGCAGCAGATGCAAATAAGGCTAGGCTTTGATCTTCCTCTTCTTCATTCAATTCTTGACTGGTTATATAGTCCTGGAACCAAGTTGGTTGTCTTCTGTTTCTCCCCACAGGTACATTGGCTGGTTGAGTGTTTGTTGCAGATGTGCCTTCTTCACTGGAACCAGTAGCATGTATTGTTGCAGATGTGCCTTCTTCACTGGAACCAGTAGCAGGTATTGGCCTGTTTTCTGAACTTGTGTTTGTTTGTGAATTATCAACTTCTTGTCGATTATTACATGCTTGTGTTACTTCTGTCACCATTTCCTCACCACTGCTGTGATTATCATTTGATTGAGGTGTTTCTACCATTGAATCTTCACTGATACTTTCACCATTGTCTGCCCACTTTAGTATGCTTTGATCATCTTCTGGGCCTTTACTCTCCCAATTCCATTTCTTGTCTTCAAAGCAGACTATGTCTCTGCTGATAATGATCTTGTGTCGTGCAGGGGATCATATAACTTGTAGGCCTTAGACTCCTCACTGATGCCCAGCAGGACACAAGTTATACTCTTGTCATCAAGTTTTTTTCTTTGCTCATCTGGGACATGTACCTGAGCTATACAGCCAAAGACACGAAAATGTTGAACACTCGGCTTTTCCTCTCCCCATGCTTCTTCAGGAGTAATATCCTTGACTGATAAGGTAGGACTCCTGTTGATTACATAAGTTGCCCAATTGACTGCTTCAGCCCAGAAACTTTTTGGCATTGCTTTAGCTGATAAAATGCTTCTTACCACATTCATGATAGTCCTATTCCTCCTCTCAGCCACCCCATTTTGTTGGGGTGTGTATGGGGCAGTGAGTTGTCTTTTTATCCCATAGCTCATGCAAAATTGGTTAAATTCCAGAGAGGTAAATTCCCCCCCTCTGTCAGTTCTTAGGCACCCAATTGACTCCCCACTCTCCTTTTCAGCAAACAATTTGAATCTTCTAAAATGCATTAATGATTCAGATTTTTGTGTTAGGAAGTACACCCACATCCTTCGGCTGTAATCATCAATCAAGGTAAGTATATACCTTTTTCCACTGTTGGATTCTGGGGATATAGGGCCACACAAATCTGCATGGACAAGTTGCAATTTTCTCGTAGCTCTCCATACGGCTTCTCTGGGCATTGGATCCCTGTGGTGCTTTCCCACCATGCAATCCTTGCATACTTCAGGGTTGTCACTTAGTAATGGCAATCCGGTGACCATCTTTTTGTCAAATAAGGTTCGCAGACCTTTGCAACTTAGGTGTCCATACCTGTGGTGCCACAGTTTTGTAATGTCTCTGGTTGTTGCTTGAAAACAGGTAGAGGCTGGAGAGATCACATTAGCAGAGATGGCAAACATCCTGTTAGCTGACATTTTGGATTGTATAATCAATCCTTTGGTTGGATGATATACTTTGCAGATGCCCCCTTTCATGTTAACAGCTAGATTCTTCTCTTGAAGCTGTCCAATGCTCAACAAATTGTTCCTCAATTCAGGTATAAAATACACTTCCGTAAATACCTGAGTCAGCCCTTCAATGATCAACTTAACTTTGCCCTTTCCCATAGCCAGTATGCATGAGTTGTCCCCAAGCTTGACAGTTTGTCTAAATGTACTGTCAAAATCAAAAAACCACTCCTTTTGCCCACTCATGTGATTACTGCAACCTGAATCAAGAAACCATGCATTGTGATTTCTTGATTGTTTGTCTTTCCCTTCATCATATGCCATCAATAGCATTTCTTCTTCTTCTTCATGGAATGCTGCATAATTTGCACTCCTTTCTTTATCTGGACATTCGTATTGGAAATGTCCAAATCTTTGACAATTGTAGCACTGAATTTGTGTTTTGGAGAAAGATTGCCTGCCCCTTCCTCTACTTCTCCCTCTGCTATTTCCACGAAATGCACGAGAGCCTCCTCTGCCTTCATAGCCTCCTCTACCTTCATAGCTTCCTCTGCCTTCATATCGATTTCCATACTTTCCCCCTTCAGAATTCATAACATGAAGGGCATGTTCTTCTTCTTGATGTCCTTGCATTCTTTGTTCATGAACTAGCAAGCTGCTTTGCAATTCGTCTATACTCAGTATTGAAAGATCATTAGACTCTTCTATAGAGCATACTACATAGTTGAATCTTGAAGTCATTGTTCTCAGAATTTTCTCCACAATGGTAGTCTGCGTCATTATTTCACCATGCATCTTCATCTTGTTAGCAATGATTAGGGTTCTAGAGAAATACTCATCCACAGTCTCTCCTTCTTTCATGCCAAGAAGCTCGAATTCCCTCCTTAGAGCTTGTAGTTGAGCACGTTTCACTCTTGTTGACCCTTGGTATTTCATCTTCATGGAGGTCCATATATCTTTTGCAGTTTCTTTGGTGAGTATAGTTTCAATAATGGTTCTATCTATGGCTTGGAATAGATAGTTCTTCACCTTCAAGTCTTTTAGCTTTTCATCTTCAATCACTTTACGTTGCCCTGCAGTAAGTTCTTCTCCTTCTTTACTTGCAGAAATCCCATTTTCTATCAATCCCCAGTACTCTTTTGATCTAAGAAAATTCTCCATGAGCATAGACCAATGATCGTAATGACCATCGAATCTTGGTATTGCAGGTTGCACAAAACTTCCATTGCCATTTTCTGTTCCCATGATTGCTATAATTCCAGTTTCTCCTTTTCTTTTCTTTTGTTCTTCAAAGCAAAACTTTTCTGCACTTTAGTCTGCTATTCTTTCTTTTACTCCTTCTTGTTCAAGAAAACTGCAGTTTCTTGTTTTTTTTTTTTAATTTCCTTTTAGAGGCTCTGATACCATGTTGTATTTTGATACTTGTAATTGTATGTATATTGAATGATCATCAGAGTATTTATACAAAGGGAATTCAAATGACACTCTGCCTAATACTAGCCAACGGCTAGTCAACTGAAACAAGCTAACGACTAGTTACCAGTATTGACTAACTGATAACTAACTAAAATTCAGTTCTTAACACTTCAGACCTGCGTTTGGAGGGGGTTTTCTTTATTTTTTCAGGTTTTGAGTGTGATTAGCAAGGTTGTCAAAATCATGATTTTGACACGACACGGAATTGGTTTTTGAACTTGAATTGTAAAATCGGACGTAAAATATTTCCGTACAGAAACTAGGGTTCTCTAATATATTTTAGTTATTATGTAAAGCTAGGGTGTTTTCAATTCGTGGCAGAAACCAACGAGAGCATCCATCTCTACATGAGTTTTGAAAAAATGTCTTTTCAAGAGCCTTCATGACAATCAAAGTTCTCCGAATGCGAATAACAACGCAGATTCTTCTGCTATGGCACGCAATAAAAAATCTTCAGTACTATAACTTTCTCAGCTGAATGAAGAAGAGCATAAATGGATTGAGCTGAGTAGCGTGGGAGACCAGGCAGTGTTCTTCTGCTACGTCACACTATCCTCGTCTGTTTTTGCTGAAGATGTAGTAAGAAGTGAAGGGAGATCGTTGGAGAACAAGCAGTTTAGGCTGCACTGCTCGCATGTGCTTACAATCTTGCTATTGTTCAAGGTACAGCTGAGATGATGGTAGTTTTGTGCGTTTAGATTAGTAGGGTAATTAGAAATTGCATGCTTAATATGTAAGTGGGAAAACCTGATGAGGATCCAATTCCAAGAACAAAATCACGATTCAACTAAAAGTAAAAGATAAATTTGAACCTTATTATTCTTGTAACATACATCAGCATGAAAGTCCTGATAGTATCTAACAAATAGTGGTTATTGGATATTAGTGTTCCTTTAATCTAGTTTTTTTTTTTTTTTGAGATATAACATCTGTTAGATTAGTTTTCATAGATGAACCTTTTATAGTACTGAAGATATTAGTGTTTCCTTAATGTTAGGGTTTTTTTAGATTATTTTTTTATTCCAAGCTTTGTTTCCTTATATATATCCGAAATTAATCGTTATGGTATTGAGGAGCAGCAATTAAATTTTAAATTTCACTTCAATTGAGTGATTGTTTGAAATTGAAATTTAATCTTTTTTTTGTTTTAAAATAAAATAATAATTTTAATATGCTTATGATAAAAATAAATTTTAAAAATAAAAAAAATATTATTCTAATTTATTTTGAAATAAAAATACTTGAAAATACACACAAGTGTTTCACAAACTGAGAACAACATAAGCTCTCTCTCAGCAAGCGGCTAACCTTTGACACTCCATTGCCTTCCTAGTTACTCTTAAAGTACAGACAAAACCCCAACCACAAAACCCGCCTCAGGTACAAGGATGAGGATGCTTCTGCAACAAACAGCTTCGGTGACAAAACTTTCAGTGTTTTCAAAATCTGATTTTTGTTTCAAGCATTGTTCCTCCTCTTCAGCAAGATTATTTTTCATGGACAAGCACACCAACTCCTCTTCTTCCTCCTCCTCGCTAAAACTGTCTTTCAAACAATATCAAAGTCCAGTCTTGGCTTGTCATGCATCAACTGACACTAACGATACTTCTTCAAGGTTCGTGCCCATATACCAGTTCATTTATTTATTTTTTATTTGCATTCTATTTGTACGCGGATGGATTTTTGGCAATAAAAACAATAAGAGAAGGAAAAGGAAGTAAAACTTCATTTGTCTATATAGCCATTTGCGATTTTTTGCATGCCTTATTCAAGTTTGTGTTTTCATTTCCTTTTGGTTTTATTATATAGTACCCTGATAGAATTTTTGATAGAAAATAAATATAAAAAATAAATACCTGTCTTGTGTTGGTATCTTGTTGGAGCTGAGTGGTTAGATTGTTTATCGTGGTGAATGTAGAAAAGATTACTTGCCAGTTCATGGAGTGTCTGAGGTGATTGTTGGTGTATTGGGAGGTGGGCAATTGGGCCGTATGTTATGCCAAGCAGCTTCAGAAATGGCGATTAAAGTCATGGTTTTGGACCCGCTTGTGAATTGTCCAGCGAGTTCGATTGCATATGATCATATGGTTGGAAGCTTTGATGATAGTGAAACGGTTCATGAATTCGCAAAAAGGTTCGGTATTGATGGAATTCGGTTGTGGGTATTGGAGATTCTGTGTCCTTTTGTATTTAATTTTATCATTATGGTGTTGTAGATGTGCAGTGTTGACTGTGGAGATTGAACATGTTGATGTTGCTACGATGGAGAAGCTTGAGCAGCAAGGAGTTGATTGCCAACCAAAAGCTTCTACTATTAGAATCATCCAAGTATGCCTCTTTTAATTTTCAGACTTAATGGGTGATGCTATTTCGCAAACCACATGCTACTTTGGCATTTACACTTACTTTGTTGGGAATTTTGATTTTACTTCAAAACCAAACACGATTTTGGCTTCATGATGAAATTTCTTGGTGGATCCTTGTTTTCAATCTTACAGGATAAATATCTCCAGAAGGTTCATTTTTCTCGGCATGGGATTCCCCTTCCAGATTTTATGCAGGTTGGTTGCTGTTAACAAGTATTTCCCTGGAGGATTCTACCTTCAGTTTTCATTACCTATCATTAGCTTCACATGTTCTAGTTACCTGGTATTGAAGTATGACTGATACAGATTGATGATCTCGAAGGTGCCAAGAGGGCAGGTGACTTATTTGGCTATCCTCTAATGCTCAAGAGCAGAAGGCTAGCTTATGACGGGCGTGGGAATGCAGTAGCTAAGAATGATGAGGAGCTTACTTCCGCGGTAAATGGTAGGATGTTCTATACTGAAGTCCAATTACTAAAGAAATTGGTATCCCATTTAGGCTTGACTACACTTGTATTCCTATATGCTATTGATTAACAGCAGTTTAGTATCCACCATTTCTTAATTGTGATTCTAAATGTTAAGGATCCAAATGCTGTGGCTAGAGAAGATCTATCATATGTTTTAATAAAGGCTTTTTCATCTCCTTTTCTTCTTGTCTGGATTAGACACGGGTAAAGCATAATTGCCATTTGGCTTGTGGAGACTCAACCAAAAGATGTTATGGACCTTTAAGCTGGGTTTTTGAGGTTTTGGGTGTAGAATCATACAAAATGAAACTGGCCCCTCCCAGGGCGTTGAATATATATTTGATGACATTATCAAATTCTTGGAAAGAATGTAAAAGCCTACTCGTCTAGTTTGGACCTATCAAATGGAAAAATTACCACCTATCGACAGTCAGTAATCTGTGTGATTTTGTCATGGTTTAGATTATGCTATATTCATGGTGTCTAGAGCTCATAGTTTCATATATGTTAATCCAAGGCTAAAACAGGAAGTTGTTTCCCTCATATCCGTAATAATGTTTAGCAAAGAGCCGCTGAGACCCGCTGCATTCTTCGCCCAGACAGGAAAGGCTTTCAATATCTTGACTTAAAAGCCTTTAGATGTTTTTGAATGATTATGCTTTTCACAGTTTTTGATAGTTTTCTTGAATATACTGTAGGAATTAGGCATGTCTAACTACTTCATCTCTCCATTATTTCTTCGACCTTTGTTTGTCACACTTGCTTACCTCTAGTCATGTTCATAGTCATAGGCTTTCGTTTTGCATGTCTAGCTGAATTTGAACAGTTGTTGGCAGTTTACTTCTTATCATTTTATGATCAAGGGCGTTTCTAGCTGGAATTTTCCTTGAACCTCGTATATCTAGTCTTGCCATTTCAATTCTATCTAAAGATCCACTTCAATTTCCTCATCCTTGCTGCATTTCATGCTTTGTTTGTGGCTCTTATTTTTATTTTCTATATAGAAATAGGTTGTGGTGGATCAACTCCTTTTTGTAATGTAATATTTATGATATTTTCCAGCTCTTGGAGGATTTGCTCGTGGTTTATATGTTGAGAAATGGACTCCCTTTGTAAAGGAGCTAGCTGTCATTGTGGGTAGAGGAAGAGACAATTCCATCTCCTGTTACCCTGTTGTTGAAACAATCCACAAGTATGATACAGATATGACATTTCCATGCTCTTTCTTGTAGCTATATTTTGGTTTTCAGTGCATTTGGTAGCAACAATGTTTGAGTTTGTCAGATGAGTTTGATGTGATAATGTTTGTCTATTAGTATCGTTCCATCTGCTTACATCTGATTGAAGACATTGAGTCTTGCAGAGAAAACATTTGTCATGTAGTTAAGGCTCCTGCTCATGTACCATGGAAGATCAGAGAACTTGCCATTGATATTGCACATAAAGCTGTTAGCTCATTAGAAGGTGCTGGTGTGTTTGCAGTGGAGTTGTTTTTGACAAAGGATGGTCAGGTTGTACTTGAAATTCAGATTGTTATAATTTCTCTGCAATCCATTTCATTATTCTCAGGAACTTCTTGTTGACTAATTTGTTGATGTTTTCCCTTCGAACAGGTTTTACTGAATGAAGTAGCCCCTAGACCTCATAATAGTGGTCATCATACAATTGAATCCTGTTACACCTCACAATTCGAACAGCATTTGAGAGCTGTTCTAGGTCTTCCACTTGGTGATCCATCGATGAAGACTCCAGCTGCTATCATGTACAATCTACTGGGTGAAGACGAGGTGAATTGTGTTCTTCTCCATCTCCAATTTTTCTTTTCATATTCCACTTTGTTTAATCTTTTGAAAACTATAATAAGAACTTTGGTGGAGGCTTTTTGTTTCCGGGTCACATGTTTGAATATCCTTTTATCACATGCACACCCACAACTATGCATATGCACTCTGATAGAATTTGGTTACGTGTGTGTTAATATGTGTGGAATGCTATTATGTATTTGGTGATTTCAAAAGTTGTTGCACAATGCAACTTACATGAAGCATTGGCCAAATGTTTTGTAAGATCTAAGGGCCAATCTGAGGAAAGGGAAAAGCTAGGACATGATTTGAATATTAACTTTGAATTTTGGGTGGGGATTATCGATATAGCACCCGTTTGGCAACGCGGTGCGTTCCGCGTTTGCCAAACGGGATGGTGTTGTGGTGTTTGGTAAACACCAAACACCATTTTTTTTTTGTGGGACCTACCAAAATTAACGCTCAACGGCGTTTTTTTTTGAAAAGCACCTTGGAGGTGCTTTTCAAACGCCGACTTGAACGGCGTCCCCCGACCCATCTCGAACATCTTCTCAAAACACCCTCGGTCATCTTCTCAAAACCGATCGAACCCATCTAACATCTTCTCAAAACACCCTCACCATCTTCTCAAAACCGATCGAAGATTCTGAAAACGCCTGCACCCATCTTCCCGCTCTGAAAACTCTCTGGCCTTTCCTTTTCTTCTTCTTCCTTTGAAAACTCTCTCGCACTCTCTTCATCGCACGTCTTCTCCTCGTCATCTTCTCCCTTTTCCCGCACATCACTCGCTTTTCAAAGGATAATAATGGGAAGCAAATGAGAAGCAAATGTGTTAAAATACATTTTATAGTATTAGTGTCGGCAGCAGCAAAAGATTATAATATTAAGCTATTAATATTTTTTAATATTAAAATAATATAATAATATAAAATATTAATATTTTAATATTAAAATAATAAAATAATATTATATTATTATTATTATTATTATTATTAAAATTATGATTATTAATATATATATATATATATATATATATATATATATATATATATATATATATATATATATATATAAATGTGTGTGTAAAATTATTATTATTAAAATGTGTATATTTCCATGCCCTTTTAAGTAATTTTACAAGTTAAAAGCAGTTTGTAAAGTTTGGAAACCAAACACCAAAACTCATTTTTCTTCAACCTTCAACTCAACCACAGTTTTAACCAAACACTTAACTATTTTTTTTGAACCACAGTTGAAAACTCCATTTTTTTAACCACAACCGCAACTGCTATACCAAACAGGCCCATAACATGCAACCAATTTGTTGAGCTGAGGAGCATCAAATATTTTTAACATATTGGAAATAGGAAGAAGAGGTTATTCAAAGCTCCTTGTTGATGGTGAGTTCACAATAAAAGTCATTCAAAGTTGGTCTGTGACATGAGCTTCTGAGTATTTCATCCGTTTTCCAAATATTTGTTCACTTCTGGTGCTCATGGAACTCTGATTCAATTCCAGAGTTATAGGATTCTCCATTGATTGTATGGGTGGGTGCTTCAGGCTTAGGGTGAACATTTTGTTTTCTTAGTTGAAAAATTGGCAGCTCCTCCATATATCTACATAAAAAATGTAGTCAAAATTTTGCTATGTTATGTTATTTAATTGGCTAATGACAATGTTTATGCTTTTAGGGTGAGCCTGGTTTTCACTTAGCTCATCAGCTGATTGGAAGGGCATTGAACATACAAGGGACTGCAGTTCATTGGTATGATAAACCAGGTTTGTTCTTCATAAATTCTATGAATTACCGAATTTCATTCTTTCTCCTTCTCTCTTCTTCTTCATTATCATAATAATTGTGTAGAAATGCGAAAGCAACGAAAGATGGGTCATATCACTATTGTTGGCTCTTCTGTGGGCATAGTAGAAGCACAGTTAAAATCAATGCTGAAGGAAGAAGGTTCTGAGACACAGACTGCAGGTAGGTTTTCCTAACATGACTTGATCACTGTACTCAATCGGTGTGGCTAGATGACATGTTCTAGCTGTATGGTTTTCCACACCTTCTCTCAGGGCAAATTTCTACATGTTGCATTTGAAGTATGTATCTGTCCATAAGTTAAAATAGAGATTAAAGGCCCTTTCTATTGTTCAATCAAGTTCAATCTTTGGATTCATGTTGATTCTTAATTTATTGGAGATAGGTACAGGGGGTAGTGGACTTTTCTTGCTGTTCATTAAGGAGGCTCTACCCTCATGAATATAAGCACATTTGTGATCAGTTGCATATTTTTTCTGGTTATTAATTATTATTATTAGACCTTACTGTTATGCTTTATGAGATATATGGTCTCTCAGTTTAGGTTGATTGTGTTTCCCTATTGTTTGTTACAATGTAGTTTCTCCATGTGTTGGGATCATTATGGGCTCTGATTCAGATCTACCTATTATGAAGGATGCTGCAATGATTTTGAATATGTTTGGTGTGCCTCATGAGGTTTACTTACAAACTTTCAGTTATTTTCCTGGAATGCACCAGCACTGGTTTCTTTTGTTCCATGTATACCAGACCTCCATGGTTAACAAAATATAACTTGCAGGTGAGAATAGTATCAGCACATCGAACTCCTGAAATGATGTTCTCGTATGCCCTGTCTGCTCGGGACCGAGGCATTCAAATCATCATTGCCGGTGCCGGTGGTGCCGCTCACTTGCCAGGCTAGTTACACCTATGCTATACTTTTTATAGAATACACTATGTTTGTCAACTTCCTCACTGGGCCATAATGAAGCATTGGTTTAACTTTACAGGCATGGTAGCTTCACTAACCCCCTTGCCTGTTATCGGTGTCCCTGTGCGTGCTTCTGCTTTGGATGGAATGGATTCTCTCTTATCAATTGTACAGGTACATTATTTTGTCGTAGATAATATCAATTTCTCATGACACCAATGTCAAAAGATACACTCCATTACTAGTATTTGATGTTTCATTGTTTTTTAATTTGCTCATTATTTTTTCTAATTTCTTTCATTAAATCCTTTGTTACCCTATTGTTATCCAGATGCCAAGGGGAGTCCCTGTTGCAACTGTGGCAATTAATAATGCCACAAATGCAGGTTTGCTGGCTGTAAGGATGTTGGGTGTAGGTGATGCTGACCTTGCGGCAAGGTTATCTCTCTCTTTCTGTTTGCGTGTGTGTGTGACAGTGTAACAATTGAAGGTGTCCCTAACGTTTCCTTTCTGTTTCGCAGAATGAGCCAGTATCAGGAAGACACAAGGGATGATGTCTTGAAGAAGGCAGAAAAACTACAAACTGATGGTTGGGAATCTTATTTGAATCTTTGAGCACCAGAAAACTTGTCTGGCGATTTTTGTTTTCTGTCCTTTCTGTGTGATGGACCACAATTTTGAGAGTTCCATGCCTGCCATTGAAATTCCTTCAACCTACCCCTAAACAACAATTTTGCATCCGCAAAAGGATCATGAATTAGCGTACCAGATACCAAAAACCTGCCGCCCGAGTATTGAATTCAACTGCGATGCATCTGGGATCTTAGTGCAATTACTGATAACTTTTCTGATAATTTGTAGCATATCAGAAGGCTGAAAAGGAGATACTTTTGAGAGAGGATGGGGGGGCTTGTATCCATAATTGTATGATACCTGTTCTTTCCCTGTTCAATAATAGTCAATTAAAGTTAATTCTTTCTGTCTGTGCTGAGAACCAGTTCATCTCTTTCTTCTTCTGTTTGTCCTTTGAGGTTTCTCAGGTCACACAACCTCCATTGTAAAGCATGTTTAGCAAGGTGATATCAACCATTTTAGCTCCTTGGTATTCTCAGGTGATCCCTACCTTGTCAGAAAAGCAAATGGAGATCCCAGATTCACTAAATTCTTTAACGATTGTCTTTCCTATTCTGGACAACGTCAAGCCTTGACTTTGTCAAGATCTAAGAGGTTCTCCATTCAATTACGAGTGTTGATAGACGGACTGATTTCGATGCCACTTTGGAAGACCGCTGCCAGTAAATTTGTTTGAAGTCAGGAGTCCAAGTCATCAAATCAAAATTCATGCAAGCCATTGCGGCCTGAATTGAAATTGTATGTTGAACATTGTTAGCAGCAAACTGATGACTAAAGAGCACGAGAGAAGCAGAATAAGGAGTAAGGTGATGGCATTAACTGGCTTTTCAAACAATGGAATGAACATTATTAGCAGCCAGGAGATGATCCAAGGTGTGTTGCTGATGAATACTGTGGCTCTCTTGTTAGGGTACGAGTCACCGAGTTTGGCCGCGTCATGCCTGTCATGGCCGTCAATACCATGTTTATTAGAGAATAATATAAATTATATATTGAGATCTCACCTAACAGTTTAAATTTTTTTAGGTAAAATGATTTTTAATATGATATCAGAGCCTTGTTGACCTAGCAGTTATGAATTTTAATCTCAACATCCCTCATTCTATTTGATAAAAATCAAACATAAAATAGTGTGGAACTGTGTGCAACTTTTAAGCCCAACAAGTTTTCACTTGAGGGGTTGTATTAGAAAATAATATGAATCATATATTGAAGTCTCGGCAAATAGTTTTAGTTTTTAGATGAAATGATCGATTTACTTTGTAGTACCACATAATTTAGTAGATTTTTTCACGTTTAGGGCAGAGGCTCAAAATTAAAACCCAATTGGTTTCACATTTCAAGCAAATTTTATGAGAGGGTTTGTGTTGTGAACGTATGGTCAGCCATTAGAACGAAGCAGAAAAATCTACATATTGGCCACGATTTTTTTATTTATTTCATGAAAAGGTCAAATAACCACCCCATGCATTATGTGGAATTTGACCCCAAATATGGAAGAGAAATATAACAAGGCACTCAATATGAAATGCGTCAATTAATTAATTAATTTTATTATTATTATTATTATTATTATTATTATTATTATTATTATTATTATTATTATTATTATTATTATTATTATTACCTTTTTCTATTGATTTAATGGCTAGATCATACTATTATACCATATTTTTGTGCAACAAACATATGCATGATACATTAATTATAAAATTATTCTCACTCCGTTTCATGTAAACTGAAATGAAAATATCTATTTTTTCATATATATATAGTATTGATTAACAATCATTCACGTATACTTGAAAATAAATATTTAAAACTAAAAAGAGGTTCATAATAACATAATGTTAAGTGAAAATCATTTACTAATTATTATTTATAAGAGTTATATATTTAAACTATTAATTATTATGTTTTGAAGGACAATCCAGAACGACCCTAATTTTTAATTTGGTACAATTATATTACACTAAATCAATATATTTTAATAAACTAATTAAAAGGCTCACAAACTAAATAAAATAAAAAACTATTAGAATTCTCTTTAAAAAATATATATTGTAAATTAGTCAATATATATATATATGCAGACAAGAAGAAACTAGTATAAAGAAAAAACACGAGTATGGACCCAAAACGGCAACTGATCAGCAGCAAAAAGTTCCCAAAACGGTGCCCCAAAGAACAGCTGGCTCCCTTAGTGGGTTGAGAAAGGAGAAATTGCCTGCCACTCCCAGGATCAGGACTCCTTCAACCTTTGATTTATTCATTGATTTACTTGCGAATAAGAGTAAGGACTTGTTTGGTTTCCAAGATCCGTGTTTTTGAGTTTTAGAGACTCTCTCTCTCTCCCCTCCATTCAAACTTCAAATCCGCGGCCACAAGTCAACGCAGGACTTTCTGCGTATATAACCCTCCCCTCCCCCTCCATTGTCAGACACCGCAACTCACCTACCTAGCCCTCTTCATCCTCGAGATCACCCACCTTGCTTGCTGCTGTTTTTGTTGTTTAAAGTCTGTCTTCTGTGGTATCACCAATGGGTTGTCAAGGAAGAAATCGATGCCTTGCGGTGATGATTTTTGTAACCATTGTTTTTGGATCATGCTCTCAGAAAATACTGGCAGCTAGGCCATTAGAAGGAGAGCAATGGTTAGAGAAAAACCTTGGAAATATCCAATCTCTTCAAAGGGGTCCGGTTCCACCCATTTCTGGGTCTCCATGCACCCATATTCCTGGCCGTCCTTCTGGCAAATGCCCATTGGGTGCAAGGAATTTTGCCGGCCATGCTGCTGCTCAGGCACCGCCTGCCTTTCCTGATGCCACCATGAGCTTCGCTGCAGCTTCCGCCTCATAAACAAGATTCCAGCTCTTGATCATCGATCTTAGGGATTGAATTAGTCATGCACGTAGGTTTTTCCAAGTTGTGAATAGCTGCAATAAACAGAGGATGGAGACGGTCAACTTTAACTTCATACTTTATATATTACTTTTCAGTTTTTATTTTCTTTTTCTTTTTTCTTGAGCGACCACACTAGAAGAAAAAAAAGATAGTGGTTGTGAAACAAATTATATTAAATTTTTATTCAATGAATATTTAACTTTATACTTTTCATTCTGATGCTGTCTTGTTTGTGATTCTTCAGAGAGATTCATTTTCTTTTCTCACTCTTAAACATGATTATACACACAGTTGATATTTTCAACGAAACAAATCATTAAAAAGAAAAGGAGAGTCACGTATTTGGCAAGTTCGAGCGTCGTTAGACCTTCCATATCTATGTCGGTGTGTGTTACAAATTGGAAAAAAAAAAAAAACTTTGCGAGGAGGAGGGTTTTGAAGAAAACGTTGTAGGAGCTGATATGATCCTAGTCTGTTAATAAAATTACAACCCTGGTTAAGGGAATTCTAACGATCTTATTTAACTGTTTGTTGTCTAATATATTTCCAGCTATAATAGTAAACAAGATATTTATAGCAGTTATACTCAGGAAAGATAATTAATAATCTCTAATACTTCCTCTCAAGCTGGATCGAGAGGGTTTATAGATCTAAGCTTGCATAGGAGACGATGAAACTGGGAAGAGGGCACAACTTTGATAAACATATATGCAAGTTGGTCACCGGTTCACACATAATGAGTGGTGATGTTGTTTAACTGAACTTGTTGACGAATATAGTGACAATCGACTTCGATATGTTTAGTTCTTTCATGAAACACATGATTCTTGGTAATATGCATAGCAGCCTGATTATCACAAAAGAGACTCATTGCAGTGATAGATAGACAACCCATATATGTAAGAAGACTCCGAAGCCGCACAAGTTCGCAGCCGCAACTACCATTGCACAATATTCTGCTTTGGCACTAGAGTGAGCTACGACATGTTGTTTCTTGCTCTTCCCTGACACTAGATTACAAGGCACTCAATATTAAATGCATCAAATAATTAATTAGTTTAGTTTTTTTATTATTATTATTATTATTATTATTATTATTATTATTATTATTATTACCTTTTTCTATTGATTTAATAGCTAGATCATATTATTATACCATATTTTTGTGCAACAAAGATATGCATGATACATGAATTATAGCATTATTCTCACACCGTTTCATGTAAACTGAAATGAAAATAACTATTTTTTTCATATATATAGTATTGATTAACAATCATTTCACGTATACTTAAAAATAAATATTTAAAACAAAAGGAGGTTCATAATAACATAATGTTAAGTGAAAATCATTTAGTAATTATTATTAATAAGAGTTATATATTTAAACTATTGATTATTATGTTTTGAAGGACAATCCAGAACGACCCTAATTTTTAATTTGGTAAAACTATATTACACTAAATCAATATATTTTAATAAACTAATTATAAGACTCACAAACTAAATAAAATCAAACTATTAGAATAAAAAAAAACACTATTAGAATTCTCTTTCAAAAATATATATTGTAAATTAGTCAATATATATGCAGACAAGAAGAAACTAGTATAAAGAAAAAACACGAGTATGGACCCAAAACGGCAACTGATCAGCAGCAAAATGTTCCCAAAACGGTGCCCCAAAGAACAGCTAGCTCCCTTAGGGGTTTAAGGAGATGTTGCCTGCCACTCCGAGGATCACACCAGGGTTGTTAATTTTGTTTTGTTTAAGTTGAAATATATATCTGAAATATTTTATACCGATTAAAAAATAAAATAAAATGATATCATTTTTATCTTAGTTTAAATTCCAGTCAATTTTGATTTTTTCAGTCAAATACCGGCCGAAACGTTCAGTTTCGTTCCGCCCGTTCCCAGGATCACACACACAGGACTCCTTCAACCTTTGATTTATTCATTAATTTACTTGCGTGTAAGAGTAAGGTCTTATTTGTTTTCAACTAACGTTAATTCTTTCTGTCTGTGCTGAGAACCAGTTCGTCTCTTCATCTGTTTGTCCATTGAGGCTTCACAGGTCACACAACCTCCACCGCTAATTCCATGGTATTCTCAAGCGATCCCTAACTTGTCAGAAAAGCAAATGGAGATCCCAAATTCCCTGCTCAACAGGGTAACAGACACCTGGCGCCAGCTAAATTCTTTAACGACTGTGATCTTTCCTTTTCGGGACAACGTCAAGCCTTGACTTTGTCAAGATCTTGGAGGTTCTCCATCCAATCACGAGTGCTGACAGACGAACTGATTTCCCTGCCACTTTGGAAGACCGCTACAAGTAAATTTCTTTGAAGTCAGGAGTGAGTCTAAGTCATGATCAAATCAGAGTTCATGCAAGCCATTGTGGCCTGAATTGAACTTGCATGTTGAAACTTGCATGTTACGGTACTTCACCACCGACCAAGGAAAGCAGAATGAGGGGTGAGGTGGTGGTGGCATTAGACAGGTTTCAAGTGATGGAGTCGACATTGTTAGCAGCAAACTGGTGGCTAAAGAGCACGAGAGAAGCAGAATCAGGAGTAAGGTGATGGCATTAAGTAGCTTTTCAAGCAATGGAATGAACATTATTTGCAGCCAGGAGATGATCCGAGGGCGTGGTGCAAAGGCTCCAAGGATTCAAGCTGATGAATACTGTGGCTCTCTTGTTAGGGTACGAGTCACCGAGTTTGGACGCGCCATGCTTGCCATGGCCGTCAATATCCTATCTATTAGAGAATAATATAAATTATTTACTGGATCTCATCTAATAGCTTAAGTTTTTAGGTGAAATAGTTTTTTTATATGATATCAGAATCTTGTTGACCTAGCGGTCACGAGTTCGAATCTCAGCACCCTCATTCTATTTAATAAAAATCAAATACAGGATAGTGTGGAATTCTGTGCAAGTTTTAAGCCCAACAAAATTTTATTTGAGAGAATATATTAGAAAATAATATAAATCATATATAAAATCTCACCTAATAACTTAAAATTTTAGATAAGATAATCGAGACTTACTTTGCAGTACCACATAGTTTATTAGAATTTTTCACGTTGATGGCAGAGGCTCAAAATTAAAACCCGACCGCTTTCACATTTCAAGCAGATTTTATGAGAGGGTTTGTGTTGTGAAGTCTGGTCAACCATTAGAACGAGGCAGAAAAATCTACATATTGGCCATGATTATTATTTTTATTTCACGAAAAGGTCAAATAACCACCCCATGCATTATGTGGAATTTGACCCCACATATGGAAGAGAAATATAACAAGGCACTCAATATGAAATGCGTCAATTAATTAATTAAATTTATTATTATTATTATTATTATTATTATTATTATTATTATTATTATTATTACCTTTTTCTATTGATTTAATGGCTAGATCATACTATTATACCATATATTACACTAAATCAATATATTTTAATAAACTAATTATAAGGCTCACAAACTAAATAAAATCAAACATGTCTTTATTTATTGATTGATTAAAAAAAAACTCTAAAAAACTATTAGAATTCTCTTTAAAAAATATAAATTATAATTAGTCAATATATAGGCAGACAAGAAGAAACTAGTATAAAGAAAAAACACGAGTTTGGACCCAAAACGGCAACTGATCAGCGGCAAAATGTTCCCAAAACGGTGCCCCATCCATAGAACAGCTAGCTCCCTTAGTGGGTTGAGAAAGGAGATGTTGCCTGCCACTCCGAGGATCACACCAGCGTTGACTTTCGTTTTTGTTTTGGTAGAAATAACCACAATGTTTTTTACCAATTAAAAAAACAAAATAAAATAGTATTGTTTTTATCTCGGTTTAAATTCTGGTCTATTTCAGATTTTTCAGTTAAATACTGGCCGAAACGTTCCGGGTTCGTTCCGTCCATTCTGTTTCGGCCAAATAGTATTTCTTTTTAAATAATGAATAATTTTACAATATCAATCATATCTCTTAATCTGACCATTAGATTGAGATGAAATTTTATGAGGAGTCTCTTGACATATTTATATATATTATGTTAAAAAATCATAGCAATCAAAGAATGTAATGACCTTGTAAGATTGATAATGACATTCTCGTAATATTATACAAGTTCATAATTTTGTTTAGAAAAATCATTTTATTGTGTCTTTTTTTAGTTTAAATTATACAATTCTAAATAATTTTATTTTTGAATTTGAACTAAGAAAATTGAATTAATATGTATATATATATATATATATATAAAAAACAATACAAGAAACGGTGCGTCAAAAAAACATTATTGAGAACCTTGTCCAGGATCACACATACAGGACTCCTTCAACCTTTGATTAATTCATTAATTTACTTGCGAATAAAAGTAAGGACTTGTTTGGTTCCCAAGATCCGTGTTTTTGAGTTTTAGAGTCTCTCTCTCTCTCTCTCTCTCTCTCCCCTCCATTCAAACTTCAAATCCGCGGCCACAAGTCAACACAGGACTTTCTGCGTATATAAAACCCTCCCCTCCTCTTCCATTGTCAGACACCACAGCTCACCTACCTAGCCCTCTTCACCCTCGAGATCACCCACCTTGCTTGCTGCTGTTTTTGTTGTTTAAAGTCTGTCTTCTGTGGTATCACAAATGGGTTGTGAAGGAAGAAATCGATGCCTTGCGGTGATGATTTTTGTAACCATTGTTTTTGGATCATGCTCTCAGAAAATACTGGCAGCTAGGCCATTAGAAGGAGAGCAATGGTTAGAGAAAAACCTTGGAAATATTCAATCTCTTCAAAGGGGTCCGGTTACACCCATTTCTGGGTCTCCATGCACCCATATTCCTGGCCGTGGTAGTGGCACATGCTCGTTGGGTGCAAGGAATTTTGCCGGCCATGCTGCCGCTCATGCACCGCCTGCCTTTCCTGATGCCATCATGAGCTTCGCTGCAGCTTCCGCCACCGGTGAAACTCATAAACAAGATTCTAGCTCTTGATCATCGATCTTAGGGATTGAATTCATCATGCACGTAGGTTTTTCCAAGTTGTGAATAGCTGAAATAAACAAAGGATGGAGATGGTCAACTTTAACTTCATACTTTATTACTTTTCTTTCTTTATTTTCTTTTTTTTGGAGCGACCACACTAGAAAGAAAAAAAGAAAGTGGTTGTGAAACAAATTATATTAAATTTTTATTCAATGAATACTTAACTTTATTCTTTTCATTCTTATGCTGTCTTGTTTGTGATTCTTCAGAGAGATTAATTATGTTTTTTCACTCTTAAACATGATTATACACACAGTTGATATTTTCAACGAAACAAATTATTAAAAAGAGAAGGAGAGTCACGTATTTGACAAGTTTGAGCGTCGTTAGACCTTCCATATCTACGTCGGTGTGTGTTACAAATTGGAAAAAAAAAAAAAACTTTGAATGTGAAACTGGAATTCGATCCCGGCTGTCATAGAGAAAAAGTTGGTTGACTCTAATAAAAAAAGAAGAAAAATGGAATTGAAACTCAGAGATGACGATCTATGTGGACTCGCAACACCATTGAAGTTAAATCATAAATTATTGCCAGAAGATCAAGCTAGCTAGTGTTGATTAGTCATATGCTATACTTTAAGATCATCAATAATTTAGTTGCTATTGACTTATAAATTAATTCTAAGATATTCTTACCATGATAAATTAATATATATTTTTTGATTATACTAATATTTGAAACGATTCAATATAATCATATACAAATACAACTATCAATTACTTCTTCCTTAACTCCACTCAGGGCCTTAAGATTTTGACCATGCAGAACCTAGTCAAAGCTATATATATATATATATAAGCCTTTTGTTTTTTTATTAACATATATAAGTCTTTTGTTTTTTTATTAATATGGATGTCCGGGCTAGCTTATGTGCTCCTCGATTAATTCTACAATCCCTTAAATTATAGCCACGAATTAAAAACAAGCTACGAAGATAGAGTCGATGTTACAAAAATTGGGCTTGGGATCCCATGATTGCCGTACACTCGAATTCATGTAATTTTTTAATATATATTTTTATATATAATTATTGTGTTCGAACCAATTTGGTCATACTTGAACTATTCCATAAACCCTAGAATTAACCACCAAATAATCTTTAAATTTTTGTACGTGTATGATCCATTTGACCCGGTTTTATTGACGTTCAACTTTCTTGAGTAGAATGTGAGAATGGTTCGTCCTTAATTTCAATTAATTATATGTTGTTTGGAATTATTTACATGATATCATCTTTGAAATATTAATTAAAGACACGGTGCCCTGCCATTCTGTTCGTTGATCTCTCTGTAAGAAATTTCTTCTGTCCTTCGGACGTGATTTGGTAGCAGTCGAAGAACAAGACAAGAGAAACGGAACAGAGTCTTACGTTGAAACTCATCCCATGTCTGAATCTTTTGGTCCAAGAAACGAATGGATCAATTCCAGAGAAAAGTCGCATTTTCAAGATATTAATTCATAAGCTGACGTGGCACGTCGTCTCTCCGAGTCAGCCCATGAAGATGATATACACAGCGCATCAAGCATTAATTGGTGGGCTCAGATCCTTTGTGGACCGATCTTGTATCTTTTCGGCCCATGAAAAGATCATAGAAAGTTGTTAATTTTGTTTTGGTTGATGCTATGTTTTTTTAATTAAAATATAATATTAATTCATAAATAAAAAATCAAATCTAAAAATAAAATTATTTAGAATCGTAATAAATTTCTGAAATATTTATAAAGTTAGATTACAGTAATAAATTTCAGCCGTACAATATAAACCTAGAAAATGTCTGAAATAATACATATATTATTATTAAGAGCATTATTCATGTCAGATATCTTAGTAGTTGAACGTTGACAAAGTAAAAAGCTGCAAAATAAATGAGCAGCAGGTCTGCCATGGACAAGGAGGGTACGATCCACAGGTGATGTGGGCTACACAATAATACCCCATGTATCTTTTAGCAGTACGACCCCAAAGTGGTCTTTCAGTCTATACAGTATTTTTTTTAATAACACTGTATATTATTTTATATTTTCGGATAAAACAACACATTTAAATATTTAATATCATGATTGAAAAATACAATATTTTTAAATATTATTAATAAAAACAAGTTATCTAAAAAATTATTAAATGACAACACCACATATACTATATTATATAAAAGACTTCAACAACACAAATTTAAAGTTTTTTGTAGCTGTGACGCGATAATAGAAAACTTGTGATATACACAATAGATCTTGAGTTCGAGTCAGACGTGCATCTCTTGTAAGAGTTTAGGACAACCAAAAATTTTATTCACTCACTTGGATCTATAAAATATACTTACAGAAAGATATGATTTACGCACATAAAAAAATACAAATTTAAGATTTCTTGTCTTTTTCTATTTTTTATCATCTTTCATTGTTTTTTTTATCAATTATAATTTATTTTTCTTACTGAAGCAATCTCATCAAAAATATTTTGATAGTATCGGTGAAGTCATAATCAAAATTTCAAAGTTCTTTATCTTTTCTAATTGTAATCCATGTCATTTTATCTAGGTTTTTTTTTTTAAATACCGCATTTTCTATTGATACAATATTTAGAATATGGTATTTTTTAATTTATATATATAATTTCATAAAAAATATTTACCTGGCCAATATTTTACTCAAGTAAAAATACACATATCTTCCCTCCTAGCTGTCCTTAATGTTTTTTTTTCCCTCCCTCGACAGCAAAACCTAGGCAGATACACACATACACTGCAAGAGCACTCTTTTCAATCCCCCATCACAGGTTTTTTGTAGAGCCAATTGATGATGCTGACGAGTGACAGAGAAAAACAAATATATAAGACAGGGTATTTATTCCTTCTCGAGTTCCAAGTATGAATACAAACATGGCAAATGTACTCTTGTGAGTTTTTTCCCACACGAAAACCCGAGCAAAATAAATAAATAAATAATCAATTTTACACAGCAGAAAAATTCATGCAGGTATCACTAGGGCATACACTATATACACCACAAAATTAATGAAAACTCGAGTGTAATTGTTGATGGGAAGGGAAATTCTACGAGCATCTATGGAAAACGAAATTGATTACTATGAGAGTATGAGTATCACAACCGTGTGACGGTGGTGATGATTGGATTTGCCTTTACAAGGATAATCCGGCTATCGAGGTTCGTTGGGAAGAAAAACAAGGAAAACAGGAGGAGCAGTGCCCCATAGCTGAGTTCCAATCTTCAAAAAGAAGTGAACTTTTTATAATCTAGGTTAACTGAAGCGTTATTTCAGAAGGCGACCTAAATTATTTTTTAAATATTTTTAAATATATTGATATTAAAAGAAAGACGCCATTATTAGACCTGGCAGAGTCTTAAAAAACCATGCGTAAAACATCAGTAGTACGTGGAACTTCAAACCTATAAACAGAGGGCTTTAAAGAACCTGCTGGGTTATTAGAAGAAACATCAAATCAAAGGGCAAAGATACAAACAAGGGAAAAAAAACAAGTGGTTCAAGTTGTGAGTGGAGGAAAGTGACCGGTGGCAGTAGGGACATGCAGCAGCAGCAGCAGCATCTTACATGAATAGACACAGGCGTAGCTCAGAAAAGAAATGACAGGATTGGAATTTGAGAACACAAATCAACGAGACACCCTAACCACCCATCATGTTCGGAGAGTTGGGAGCATCACCTACCTTTTCAACACTTTCCTTTCCAACTGTGTATCAAATTTGGTCTCCGTAATGTCAAATTACTTTACATAACAGTTATCATGTTTGAATCAGTGTATATCTTTTGGAGAAATTTGAAACAGTCAGAGTTTGAATTATTTGTTCTTG
Source organism: Salix viminalis (assembly GCA_029228465.1). Lineage (NCBI taxonomy): Eukaryota > Viridiplantae > Streptophyta > Magnoliopsida > Malpighiales > Salicaceae > Salix > Salix viminalis. Next base: position 10,834,378 of record CM055438.1, on the reverse strand, counting down.
AATTTGAATCAGTTTATATATCTCTTAAAAAAACTTGAAAAAATTAGAGTTTTACTCGTTTATCTGAATCCATAAAATATACATTCTCGAATCAAAGTAAAGAAGGTTAACAAGCCCAGAATCCTGCTGTTCATCCTGCTGGTCTGCCACTACCAGAGAAGCCCTCCGGAAAAAGGTTGACAAACCCGGCGATGGTGCTGTTGCTGATGTTACTGTTTCTGCTCCTGCTCTTGATGATGGTGATGATGGGATTGCTGCGGTTGTTGGGAGCCAATACCAGAGGAGTGGTGGTGGCCGGCTACTGGTGGATGGCAAGTTTGGGGTCACGTTGACTTCTGGAGGGACCGTCTTCAGGCCAGTGAGAGATGGACTGGACTGCACTAGCACGAGGCATGTGAACTTTCTGGGTCCCATGCATGCGTTTCCCAACATTTCATTTCAAGCTTGTATGATTCTTACGTCCACTCGGAAGTCGAATCATTCAATTGCTTGTCGCTTCCTGATATATTGTTATTATTAGTTCTTAACACGATTTACAGCAGGTTGCTGTCTTTTTTATAAGAAAAAAAAAATATCTACTATCAAACTTTTGAAGTGAAAAATAACTTTATCAAGAGTCGCCATTAAAATATATCTACAATCAATCTGGATTATACTGTGTTTTAAAATTGATGTTGAATAAATTTGATTTTTTATATTTTTATTGTTACTTTAAATTAAATTTTTTATATTTTTAGATCATTTTGATGTGCTGATATCAAAAATAATTTTAAAAAAATAAAAAAAATTATTTTGATATTTTTCTAAACAAAAAACACTTTAAAAAACAATTTTAATCACACTCTTAAACTGACCTTATAGAATTATATGAAAATAAAATAAATAAAACTTAAGGATGAAATTCAAGAAATTTTTTATATATATATTTATCATTTAACACATATTAGATACCATGATAACTAAGTGTTGTTGTTGTTATTGATATTATTATGCATATAAAGTATAAATAAGGCTAATGATAGAGATTTGCTCCCGATGAGAAAATGATGAGGCTAATGATTTATGATTGAGTCTGGTGGATATGTTATACTCATGTTTAATCTAGTGCCTGCATCATTAGTGATTACACAACTTAATCTAGTGCCTTCATCATTAGTGATTAATATAAATAATTTAAAATAACAGTAATCTTATTTTATTAATGAACATATAGTAAAATAGAGTCATTACAATAAAAATACATTGAAAACAAATTATAAAATGATTATAATTAAAAAAAACATATTACACCATGATTAATGTTTTTCTAAAATTGAAAATTAGTATTCTAGATTATTCTATTCTGCAAAATCCTTGACAAGTTTGTGGTCATATTGCCATAAGAGGGACCACCATAATCATAAGACAACACAAAAATTTCTTTAGATTCATATTTTTGCCATGCTTTAATCACACCATCAGCTCATTATTTAAAATGGCACTCTTGTTTTAAAGATTTTTGCATATCCTATGCAACATATTTTTCAAAACAATATTTTTTTTTAACATCGTGTTGAAGTTACTCATAAAATGTTGTGAGAAATATCAATGATATCTAATAAACTCGAAAAAATCTGTGACATAAAAGTCTTTATCGTCACATGTCTACTTGATATAATACACAACCTAATCCATCTCTCAATCTCACAGTCACAAAGAAAATCCAAAAACCAACTTCAATTATAATTCATCTTTTCTCCACTATAGCAAAATACAATGGATAAACTATATACTCGCACAATAAACAATCATAACCAACAATCTAGCCTTATGCTTGCCATAAAAGTGAGTATCATTAATACAAGCTAAAGGACAACAATATTGAAACTCATCACTTAAAGCACCAAATGCCTAAAATATTCTCTCAAATATTGTCTTATTGTCATTAGTAATTTTATGATATTAAGTGATAAATGTTCCTAGATTTGAAACTCACATTTTATAGCCTTTTCATGCTATAAAAATAATTATTATTCATCATTACTTTCATACAATATGTTCACAGCTTTACACTCTTTAAGGTAATTTTATGTTTTCAATGCATGTAAATACCTCAAGTTATAGAGTAACATTTGACTTCATTGTGTGCATCAACGAGTGCACATAAACAACTCTAGTTTCACAAAAAAAAACATGGTAGAATGACGCGTATGAAATAGGTACAAGAATGATGTATTGATGTATATGTCTCCTGACTAATTGGTTGTTTGTCCTTAACATTGATTTTTTATATCTTCAATATCCATTGATGTTTTATGAATGAACATATAGTAATAAAAGTCATTACAATAAAAATACATTGAAAACAAATTATAAAATGACTATAATTAAAAAAAAATTATATTACACCTTGATAAATGTTTTTCTAAAATCAAATATTAGTGTCTCTTTGAGAGTATAATTGAGGTTGTTTTTTAAAGTACATTTCATTTAGTAATGCATCAAAATTATGTTTTTTTAATTTTTTTTGATACCAGTACATGAAAATAATCTAAAAATACTATTTATTTTAATTTAAAATAAAAAATAAAAAATTTCAGTTTTTTTTATAAATATTTTTGAAATTATTTCCTAATATTCTAAATTATTGTATTCTGTAACTAAAAACTAATTCAGATATTCAGCATCCTGGTTTTTCTTTAAAAAAAAATGTGAGAAAAACGGGCAGGAACATACTCAAGCAATCATCTGACGGACCGTTGCATTTGCTACAGTTCCCATTCTCTTCACTTGGTTTTGTACTTTCAAAGACACAGGACAGGACAGGACACTTCTTCTCTCTCTTTCTTCTGTCACGTGACATCTCAATTATAAAGAGGGGAGAAAAAAAGGGTAAAGAAAGTGACTATTTTTACCAAGAACCCAAGACAGAAACTTATTTCTTTGGTCCTCCCACTCTTGTAATAATATCCATCCATCGATCGTCAGGAGAGATACAGATCGCTCCATCCATGTTATTCACTGAAGCTGTCTTACTTATCTTTGTTTAGAGAGACAGAGAGAGAAGAAAGATAGTTTTTTTTTGGTGTTAATCTGTGGCGTCCGTGGTTGCAATACAAGCAAGAAAGAAATGCAACAGCACCTGATGCAGATGCAGCCCATGATGGCAGCTTATTACCCCAGCAACGTCACCACTGATCATATTCAGCAGGTTCTCTCTTCCCTTCTCTTCTCAGGCCTTCTTCTTTTCTTTTTATCTCCTTTTTTTCCCTCTCTGTTTTCAGTAAGCACTTCACTTTTGTTTGCTAACTTATTTTGCTTTTTTGGAGTGTTTTGTGTTCTTCTAAAGTCCAAGTGATGTTTGTGGGTGTGTGTATATATATATATATTTTCTGTTGTTTTCACCATCTGTTTGCTACCTTTCCATTCAAGTTTTCTTGTTGGGTTTTGTTTCCTTATCATAGACAATTTCTATTTTTTTACACTTTTCTTGTAAGTTTTGATGTGTATTGGTTTACAAGTTTGTTCTTTTTGTATGTTCATCTCTTTTTGTAAGTGGGTTTTTATTCTTTTGATGTTTCTTTATGTCTTGTATATGCCTTACTCATCACTTTGTGTTCATGTCCAGTTCATATTTTCTGCTTTTTTGGTAGCAGTAACTTCTTCTCTTTAATATATCCCAGCAACAAATGTTTGAGTCTTTAGATTATTGGGTATTTTTCTTTTGGAGCCAGAGGTCAGTAGGTTATATAGGGCATATATAGCCTCATGCTATTGATTTCTTTTTTTATCTGTTTCTTGGCTGTTCTTTGATTAAATAATATTGATGGATCTCATTGTTATTTTAAAATCTAATGTCCTTTCTCCTTTTGTTCTTGACTGGATAGCCTAACATATTAAAGAGTTGGTATACATACAGAGGTTTTTCTAATCCTTGCAACTATTTTTTTTATATTCAAGTCTACTCATGGATAGTTGCCTTGTGACAAACTGCTAGCATGGCAATGCAGAAAACAGAAAAAATCAACATATTGGCCACTTGATTTTACAACTGAGACTTCTTATGATACGTGCATCTGCTAGGCAGGATGTGAGGAGTCAATTTCTTTTGTGCGAAACCCAAGAAAACTAAGTTGTAACACAAATTTAAAGGGATAGTAATTAACAGGACAAAATTATATGTACTAACCCTGTAAGATGGTCCATTTTATAGGCGGTAGAAACTATGAGTGAGTGATTGTCAGAATTTTATAAATTTTGGTTAAAATTTGCCTATTGGTGCATCTACTTGTTAGTTAAATAATCAGTTGTCGGTTGTTGGCCTGCAGCTATATAGTTCTCTGTAGTTTCCTTGTTCGTTCCATGAATTTCTATAAGTGCCTTGCCTTTATCGTTTATATATTAAGAACTTCTGAGGGAAAGCACAAATGTTAGGTATTGTTGTGGCTTTCATTCGACACACATTTGGTTTTTGATAGTCAGGATCATCCATTTGAATGCCAGTTATTGGATAGGATAATGGCATGAACTGCAGGGTCCTTCCTTAAACATAAATGGTCATTTGTTTTGATATGTTCACATTATTGCTGATGTGGTCCTCTTGAGATGGTCTTCTGTAGTGGTCCTCTCTCAATGTTTTCATAGCATGTCGTTTTCCATTATATGCCGTACATTCTTGTCATGGGGTGTTTGACAATGTATTTCAAAAATGTTTTTGAAAAAAAATGATTTTTTTTTATTTTAAATTATTATTTTTTGATATTTTTAGATCATTTTGATGTACTGATGTCAAAAAATTCGATTTTTAAAAAAAAATAAAAAATATTATTTTGATGTATTTCTGAACAAAAAACACTTTTAAAAACACAACCACAATCATACTCTCAAACAGGCACGAAGTTTTATTTCGAGGCTAACATGGCATTCTTCTCATGTGTTGAAACACATTAAGGGTACCCTAGGCGTTTGTTTTGTGTTTGTTAATGTACTAAATTACTAAGCTTGTATGGGATCCTCAGCAACAGCCAAAAGAACTAGGGAAAATAAACAAAAGTATCGCTTCTTAGCCTTTTTGTTGAAGGGATTCCAAGATTAATAGTACCTTGTGGTACAGCTATAGCAATCGACTCAGTTACTGTATAGGTGCTTTCATATAGTAATGACTCAGTTCATTATGTTTACTATAGGAAAAGAGAAATTTCATTAGCTGTAATTTCCATGAAATCAAGAGCCAGCAAAAGTGTTTACGCCGTTGAAGTGAGCAATGCTTGTAGTTGTGTGACTCATGATGTTTGGTCTGGATTAGATCTATCTAGGATTGTTCTTGATGTCAGATGTGCTATCTACTCTGCAAATTAGACGATTAGAATGTTCAGTGAAGTTCAAAGATTTAGTTAGTACCTGGTTGCTAGGACAGGAAATTAATTAATATACTGTGGATGAATCAAATTTACAAGCTTTCTTCTACTATTGATTCTGTTTTGCACAATGGCTAAATTTGACTTGTGTTCCGTTTTGATTATGGTTATGATAACCTTTTTCTTTATAGTCTATCAAACCTGTATTGTACATTCCCGATTCAGTTTTCTGCTCTACTTGGGATTCGTCATATAGCTTACTTATTTAATCTGTACTATGTTTTAATTGGATTCTCATGACAATTCATTGCTAGCTCAGTGATGCTCTCCATGAACAAGAATATATATTTCTTTTTTGGTTTGGTTATGGAGAGCTGAGGGCAATGAAATTGATTACTGAGGCATAGTGATGAGATAAACTAGAATGTATGAATAAGGCTAGGGTAATATTTCTGTAAGCATATTTACTTGCCATGTTTTGCTGTCACTTTCATGAATGAACTGGAGAATAAGCTATTTTTTCAGGTCCATTTGCTCGAAAGAAGAAAGAGTTTCTTTGCCTACTTCTTTTTATTCGTCATTTGTCCCTTACTATTTATTATTCATGCCTTTGTTGTTTATTCATGCAGTATCTGGATGAAAACAAGTCATTGATCTTGAAGATTGTTGAGAGCCAGAATTTAGGGAAGCTCAGTGAGTGTGCAGAGTATGTAATAGCCTCTCTCATTTTTATTTTGAAATTTTTTTGCCTTTCCCCTGGTTAGAGGAGGCATCAATGCTGCTAATTGTCTGACTTTTGGCATGCTGGTGTCTTAAATTTACTTTGACTGGTCATGCTGTCGATGCAGGGTAGTATAAAAAATTTGCCCACCTCTTAATCTTTAGGGTTTATATACAGATAAATTGATCAGAATTGTCCATCTGAGTGCCTCTTTAGAGCTTATATATCTTGTCTTCTTCTTTCCTCAAGAGTGGTGACTTTTCTTAATTCTATAGCATTCTCTGTCATCTTCTTCCATTGTTTCTTTGAAATGATACTATCCAAAGCTTGGCAAGCTGAGATGATGGTCTTGAATTCTAACTGGGAAAATGATTTTGTCCAGGCAATTTAGATCATAGATTGGTGTCTGAAAGTTAGAGCTGTTGTATAGGTGATGCCTGTTTGTGCCCTTTCTAACTGGTGTAGTAACTGAATCTATCTGTCTGGAAGTAATTATTGAAGGATTAATTGATGGCCTAAATATGTGCTCCAAAATAACAAGCCCCTCCGAGGATGGAAATTATTTATATTTAAATTGCTAACCACTGAACATTTTATGTGGTAGGAACCAAGCAAGACTACAGCGGAACCTGATGTACTTGGCTGCAATTGCTGATTCTCAGCCCCAACCACCTTCCATGCATTCCCAGGTAAAAGTGCTGTTGAGAATTCGCAGGCTTTAGAGAAGAAGTATTTAATTTGTTACAGTTTGATTTTGATTTTTTTTCTTTATCTTCAAATCCCTGTAGTTCCCTTCCAGCAGCATTATGCAGCCAGGAGGAGCACATTACATGCAGCACCAACAAGCTCAACAGATGACACCACAAGCACTCATGGCTGCTCGCTCTTCCATGCTGCAGTATGCTCAACAGCCATTCTCAGCTCTGCAACAGCACCAAGTGCAAGCCTTGCACAGCCAGCTTGGCATGAGTTCTGGTGGAAGCGCCGGACTTCATATGCTGCAAAATGACGCGATCGTGGCAGGAGGCGGTGGAGCACTTGGTGCCGGAGGGTTTCCTGATTTTGGAATCGATGCTGCTGGTAGAGGAATTGCAAGTGGGAGCAAGCAAGATATTCGGAGTGCAGGATCTAGTGAAGGGCGAGGGGGAAGCTCCGGAGGCCATGGTGGTGATGGAGGTGAAACCCTTTACTTGAAATCTGCTGATGATGGGAATTGAGATGTAATAAATGGTGGTGAACCTGCTGGTTCGCAACATCTGAACGTAGGAAAGTTTAGCCAGGAAGTTGATCTAGACATAGGAACCAGAGAGGACTTGCTACCTATAAAAACTTGTCATGCAAAAACTCGTTGAAGACTTGCCCCAAACCTATGGCTGGCTTGTTTTGAAGTATTGAGACAATGAATCTTGTGCTAGTGTATCATTGTAAATTTCTAGGTTATGTTGCTGGTGTGCTTGAATCCTGCTCCCTTTCTTCATGTTGTTGGCGTGCTTGAAATTTGGTTGGCCAAGTATCAATCTAATTTTGAATGTGGTCCAACCATCTCCTACGAAAGCATGTATTTGCTAGCCTCAGAAAATTCAGAGGGGTATCACTTCGGTACTTCACTCGTAACATTTGTCAGAATCAGAATCTAAATCCTTGAAAGCTCCAAATTCTATAAACACAAAGTGACTGGTGTGGTTTTAATTAGTAGATAGAAGTGAAGTTTTGAAACCTGAAACTTTGAGCGAGACAAATTTGTTCTGTGGGTTTTGCTGAAAGTAAAAATTGCAGTAATGAAAGTCATGCGCAGATTCAAGTTTCCAACATGACAGTATTGTGCTGCTTCAAAAATCCCAACAGTGAAGAAAACTCAATGCCCATTGTTCTTAAACTTATTTTTATTTATACAATTCAAGCTTATAGGAGATTGTAAGTCAAAAGACATATCTGAAACATCTCCCCAAAAGAAACCATCCTCTGTCTGTAGAAACGATGTATTGCTGGGAAAAATATCATTCCCACCTGCTGCCACATTGAACTGTGGAGTTCCGTAGCGAGGAACTTGGCTGGCTTCTTCTTCTTCATCATTGCCAATTACCGGATACGCATCAAAGGGATCTTCAACTTTGGAGTCTTTTCCTGTTAATTCTTGAACAATTGCCCTAAACTCAGAGGCATTGGTTGCTTTAACCATTGTCGGGCTTGAAATGTACGTGATCTTGATTGGTTCTTTCTTGTGCTTGGTGGGTTTTTTGCCCCTTTTAGGTTCTTGTCGGCCGGAATATTGTTCAGTAAGCTGGTTCATTTTCTTTGATATCTGGTGGAAATATGAGACAAGGGAGGGGGGGAGTAGCTGGTTTTGGTTTTGCTGTGTGTTCATCCTTCTTCGCCATTTATAGGATATTCTGCGAGGAGGGATCGAGGTCGAGGGTGCTTCCACGAAAGGAAGGTTGAGGTACACGACAAAATTGGAAAAACCAGAGGATGAATGGAGAGGAGCGAACACTGACTTCCTTCCCATGTTTGGTGGGCACTAACTAAATTTCTAAAATGGCTGCCTAACCGTTGCACAGTTTGAACATTGTAAAAAACATAATGATTGACAGCAGCAAATGTAGTTCTTTCCCGACAGAAATTGTAAAAAGCTATATATCTCCATGAATAATCACTCCCGGAGACTATTATCCTGTAATTGGTTTTTTGTACGGTCGACATCTAACTTTTTTTATTTTATTATTAATATGAATATTCGTACCAACTTGTTTGTATCTTAATTAATCTTATAAATTCTGAAGTTAACAATCATGTAAATCTTTATTGACTATTATATTAGCTGCCACAAGGCTTAAATATGAAATTACAGGGAGAGTCAATTCTTTAATCTAAAGCTCTTAATACTTGACGATTAACTTAAATGATTACATCTAATTTTAACTTGAGTTTTGAGTTCTAAGTTATGGTGAGATATGATTTCATAAATTTTAAATGTTCATTACTTAGAAGCCCCCGGAGAAAAGGGTGAAAAACAAGGTGTATTTCTCAGTACTTTACTTTGTTTTTTAAAGTTTTATTATGTACAAATTTAATTTTAATTGAGAGTCAATTGATTTGAAATTTTTAATGAAGGACTAAATTAAAAGAAAAGGAATCAAAATGAAAAAGACACTAGACATGAGTGATGTGCTAGAAATTTTGAGAAAAACATATTTTGATCCTCAAACTTTAAAAATAGCACATATTATTATATAATTTCAATATAAAAATCTATTTTTGTTATTTTTTTAAGTTCCTGATTGAAAGAGGAGAGGAAGATTGTTAAATTCTCATGGTAGAGAGAAAAATATTATTGATATTGATTTAAGTCACCAAAATAGTCGGTATTCATGTCAAATGGTTTCGTTTGATGAGGTGGGGAGGGGTGTTTCTTATTGGGTAAGCTCATGAAAATATAATTTATTAGTACATATATTTCTTGCCTTACTTGATTATATATATTCATAAATATTTTTATTTTCACTTAGAAAAATATAACTATAAAAACATGTCAAAAAGAAATATATATAAAATTTACTATCGAAGAAAAAAAAATCCGGATAAAATATCTAAGTTGCGTGACTGAGTTGCAAGTGTGGCTATCAATGGTTCACTATGCTCATGAGTTTTAGATTACCGGGAGACCAAAAATCTCCTTTCCAAAGTGATCTACACTCGAACTTGTCTTTCTTTATTTTATTTTTGTAAAAAATTAATGTTCAATTCTCGTAAATACATTTTAATTTTTTTTTTTTGTCAATCGAGTTATAGAGATGGCTATGTTTAATAAATTGATTTTATTTTAACTAGACCAAAAAGCAATAATATTACATGAACCAAATTAAAAAATAAATGATTACAATAACATAGAAGAAAATAAAATATTTTATTTTGTACTTTAAATTAAATTTTTTAATGTTTTTTAAATCATTTAATTTTTTAAAAAAATAAAATAATATTATTTTAATACATATCTAAATAAAAAATACTTTTAAAAACAATTTTAAACATACAGTAAACAGTCGACCAAGAGGGGGAGTGAAAGAAGAGGTAGGCCAGCATCAAGTGACTGTACAAGATCAATTATTAGACGAATCTATTCATCACAATTTAATCAACCATCAACATAAAAAAAAATCTTGAAATCAATTTCCTTGACCATGATGCACCAATAACCTTACTATATATATATATATATATATATATATAAGAATTTACAATATATCTTTATCAGAACTATGGAAAAGGATAGCTAGTAGGCTACAAACTTCCAACCATACCTACAAAAACTGAAAGCAAAAGGTTCGAAGGCCAAGTGACTTGTGATATATCTAAGCTAGCCCACCAACTTATACTCAAGACTTTACTTAATTGATTTTTTGTGGCTATATATATATTGTTATATAAATTTCTTATATAGGTCGACTGTATTAATCACGTGTATCAGTGATAATAGGAAGAAGATATGGGTTTCGATATTAGGAGCAACGACATAATTTTCTTTATGATTCAGTCGACATTCTAATATGATATTTTATAATAACTAAGTTGAAATTCAGAGAAGAACCGGTCTGGTTTTCTAATATTTTTCCACGTGCTATGAACATAAGAAGTCAAGGTGACGTCCTTGCAATCTCTATCAAGATTTCGCATCAATTCTAGAAAAAAAGGCTCATTAAATTATATTTATATATATATAAAAGAGCGAGCGAGCGTAGATCTATTGGTAGAATTGCTTCATATCTTATTCTTGGGTTGAATACTAAAAGGCATCGAAGCTTCCTAGAAAATATCATCGAAGAATTACTCCAAAGAAACTTCCACCTTCAACCCACATGCCTCTGAATATATATATATATATATATATATATATATATATATATATATATATATATATATATATATGAGAGAGAGAGAGAGAGAGAGAGAGATTGCACATGATTCAATATATATTGCATGGAAACATTAACAGTTGTGCTAAAAATTTGAAATTAAAAGTTTTTTTTTTATTTTTATGATTTTAGACTTGAATTTTGTGGTTGCTAATATAATGATTATTAAAAATTTATATGATCGTTAATTTTATGATTCATAAAATTAATTGAGATATATACAAGTTAACTCGAACACTAATCCAAATATATATAGCGCATGACAGTTTGCATAAGATTCTTGGTATTGCAAAAAACTAACCAAAATACAAAACTGTTGTCAAATAGATGGGAACACAGATGTTACCTATCTCTTTGGAGTTTTTTTTATTTATTATTTTATGTTTATATCGATTTATATATATCTCAGTTAAATCTCGAGCTTTTATGATGATATTTATAAACAAAACATTATTTTGATATAATTTTAAATAAAAAACACTTTAAAAGATAACCTCAACTATACTCACAAACAGTCATTAGTAATATACTTCAATTAGATTTTGTTGATTTTTTCACCTACTAAGCTAACTTCTTGGGAAAATAGCTTTAAAACATAATCTTTATATTATATTTAATGTGTCAATATAAATTATAAGTCCCATAAAATTTAAACAATTAGGCAATCATTTTTTCCCTTAGTTTAAGGAAACATAGATAAAAATGTATAAATAAATAATGAGGAATTTGAATTAATAAATAAAATTTATCCTTAAGATTTTTAATCTTTCAAACTCTCGTGGATATTTATTTATTTATTCAATTCTTGCAAAATTTAATAAAAACAAATTGCTTCAGGATTTGCCTGGTGCTGGTAGCATCCCACAGGCATCAAATCTAGTTATAGTAAAAGCAATTCACTTATAATTATAGTAACATTAGAGAGAATTTTTTATTTGACAATTTTGAATCAATTTATTTTTCAATTGAAATTAAATCTTTTTTTCGAACAATTTTAAAGCATCCCTCTAAATTCACCTTGCGCGCATATATATATATATATATATATACTCGTCGTGGCCTGAATCATATTTTTTTCAATGTAAAAAATATTAATCATGTAAGATTTTTTTACTATAATATAAATTTTGGCAAAAAAATAAATTCGTGCAAAATTCTTGTGGAGTGAGAGTTTCCTATAAAATATATGAATTTTAAATTGATATAAATTTATATATTTAGCAGGTTATAATAAAATCACCAACATAAAATTATTATTGTCATTAAAAAATCTAAAAGATTTGGATACCATCTTTATTTTTTAGTTAATGTATATATTAGATTTTAAATTTTTTAATAGACTTTTGAGATTTATTATTTTTCTTGTATAAGTATGTGTTTTTTTATTAATATTTGATTAAAAAATCAAATTATATTATTATTAATCAAAGCTTCTAATTTTTAATTATTTTATTATTATTATATCTAATTAATGAAATCGGTTTTAAAAGATATATATATATATATATATATATATATATAATAACCCTTTGCGATGGCTCGCTCCAATATTAAAATATAATAAACACGAATATGATAATCAAACTTACATGATTCATCTAAAAAAACCTATTTTTTAATGGAGGAATGACATACAAAGCTGACATTGATAATGGTAGCATAAAATAGGAGTTGATTTTAAAATTTATCCTTATTATTTTCCAAAATTATTTAAATAATTCCTCTAGTTTTAAAAATAAGTTATATTTTTAAATCTATTTATAACCTGATCCTTTGACCTGCTTTATTTTCTTTTCATTTTTATGTGTTTTATTTTTTTAAATAAACAAAGGAATAAAACAAATGACAGAGAAAAATTGATTCCAAAAAAAGGATATTTTTTAAATAATATTAAATTAAATATGGTCATCAAGATTAATTAATTATTTTTAAAATCAAAGAAGTTAATTAATTCATTTTACAAAACCAGAGAAAATAATTTATAATTTATTCCAAATTGAGATGATCTAATTTAGGTAGAGGGGACCCTCATTTTAATATATCTCGAGCTTTTATGATGATATTTATAAACAAAACATTATATTGATTTAATTCTAAATAAAAAAAACATTTTAAAAGACAACCTCAACTATACTCATAAATAGTCATTATTAATACACTTCAATTAGATTTTGTTGATTTTTTCACCTACTAAGCTAACTCCTTGGGGAAATAGCTTTAAAACATAATCTTTATATTATATTATATTTAATGTGTCAATATAAATTATAAGTCCCATAAAATTTAAACAATTAGGCAATCATTTTTTCCCTTAGTTTAAGGAAACATCCTTTGTTTTTTAACTTTAGTTATAGTCTCTATAATATAATTTGTTAAAATTAAAAATATACATACATAGTTAGTTCTATAAATACAATTGTCTACATAACTCATTTGTTATTAATATACTTAACAGGGGAACGCTTTTTTATTTTTTTATTTGCATGATATAATGTCTAAAATACTCTTGAAATTTAGACTTGCTTAATTGCTTGGGTAGGGGTAATTTTGGTTTTCTATCTTTATTAGCATAGTGTAGTTACTGAGATATCCTTAGAAGCAAGAAATCTATAGCTTAGATAAATAGACTTTTTGGTATTAATTGTTTTTTCATTAATATTATATATATCAAAAACACTCTTCAAAATTAAAAAAAATTATTGTCATGTGCAATGTCCATGCTAGTAGATGGTGCCCGTGTTTTTTAAACGCAGCGTATGATGCCTGATGTTCAACAAAAATGCTCAACAATTGTGCCTGCTAATGGATCGTATGGAGGCGTATCCAATAAGACGACACATGTAAAGAGAGTCACGATGGCTAGACGACAATTTATTTTTTTACCTTATCATTTTTTTTTCTTGAAAAACATGCCAACCTCACCAAAATTAAAAATTGTCCATTAGCTAAATCATATTATTTCAATTGTTTTTTTTTATTTGTTATAAATCCTTTTTTAGATATTTTTTTTTTCAATTTTAAGCCTTAACACTTTGTCTTATTTGGTATTTATATCAAATTTGACATTCATTTTTTATTGTAATTATAATTTCATCTTTGTATGTAATATTTAACCTTTATTCTTTTAATTTCTTTTTTTCCTTGGATCTTTTTTTTTAAAATTGGTTTTATTTTTTCAATATCATCTTTTAATATTTAATTTGTTTAGAATAGGACTTTGTTATTTTTTTGGTGTGGAGACCTTGGTCTCATGACCTAAATCATAGGTATAAAACTTGTACCTTTGTTAAATATCATATCATATCATTTTAATATTTATGTCAAATTTGTTTTTTATTATGGTAATTTCTTTATCCTTTGTTAAAATTGATTTTTTAGCCTTCAATATTGTATTGTTGAGGGTTGGGTTTTGTTATTTTTTTCAATGTGGTCATCCCTGTTTCAAGACTTGAGTCAAGTTATGAGATGTTAACACGAGTTGACATTGGTATTTTTCTAAATATTTTTTGTACTTATTTTTTTTCTTTTGCAATTTCAGCTTTTGACATTAAGTTTATTAAATATTGAGCTTCTTTATTTATTTTTATAAGGATAACCCGACCTCATGATCCAGGTCACAAGTTTATCATACAAACTTGGTCTAGGTAGTTTTTTTTTCTTCATTTTCTTTGTCCTTTAGTATTATGGTCCATAACTCGAGTCACAAATTTTTATTTTGCTCTAAAACATGTTGACAACACTTTTTAAATTATTTTTTAGGTTACAAAAGAAATGGACTTGGCCTTCGACAAAGAATAGGCTAACTATCTGGTATTTTACTATAAAAGAAGGGTGCAAAATTTTATATCAACAATGAGTATTTTTTTTCACTTTTTTTTAATCTTGTCATTTTTTTTCTTGATTCCATCCTTATTTTTTTTAGTTTTGGTTCCTTATTTTTTCAAGATTTTCTTGTTTGGTCTTTTTAGTTTTATATTTTTATATTTTAATCCTTATTTTTAGTTTCATCCCTTGAGTCACAAATTTTTAGTTTTATTTTTTATAGTTTAGCAAAATGTTATATAAACAATGAGTAGTTTTTGTAATTTTTTCATGGGAAACAAATTGAAGATTGGATTTTAGAGGTTGAAAAACTTGGCCTAGATTTCTTGGCCATCGAAAGACAGGTCATTGGCTGTAAATTTTTTTATATTGGGCTTGTTTGGGAGAGCGATTGCGGTTGCTTTTGAAAATGCCTTTTCATTTAGAAATACATCAAAATGATATTTTTTTAAAAAAAAAATTATTTTTAACATCAGCACATCAAAATAATTTAAAAACACAAAAAAAATCATTTAAAATAAAAAAAGAAAGAGGAAACGACGTTTGTACCGCGCTCCCAAACAACTTCATTAAGTCTTTCTTAAAATTAGTAATTTTATTTCTCAGGATTCATGTGACATATCTTTTCAATGAGATTGGAGTTTTTATGGTTATAATTGCAATAACTTTGTTAATAATTGTATATGGACAAAATATGAAAGAAATTATAAAAAACAAAATCCCACATTAATATTCAATGAAAATAAAATATACATATTTTTATTGTTAAAGTCTTTATTAATTATTTTATTTTTTTATATAACCACATGAAAACTATGAAGACAGGAGTCTTTGATCATGACAAGTTTGTGTTTAAGGTGATACGTTTATATATATATAAACTTAATTTTCCATTTCATTAAACATGATAAATGACAAAGTTCCTTCCTTCTCATCATCCTCGAAGGAAAAGGGAAGAGCCCCTTTCATGCACTGCTTGAAATGTTGTAATCATGGATTAAAATCAAACGGCCATCAAGAAGAGATGCAGCATAACATGGTGCCGTCACTCATAGCATAGCATATAGATGGAGACATTTTCGACGAGAGAGAGAAGAGTTAGTTAGTGGCCACGAATTGGCGCGAAACCATAGGAAACCAAACCGAACTCAAAGGTCCTCTTGACGACTGCCTCATCTATTGTCTTCCCCTCTCTCCCTTCACTCTCTATCCTTTCTTTCCCCATCTTCTATACTAAGAAACATATCATTTTCTTTAACTATCCAATCTTTTCTATTTATTTTCCCCCATGATTGGAATTGGAGTCCCTTTTTCTTTAAGAAAATAATCGAGGTTGATCTAGTTTTCATGAGATTTTGAACCTTATTCAAGTTTGTATCAAAAGAGTCATGAATGGAGGTTCCTTTATGGTCTCTGTTCTACTTATGGATTTGATATGATCAACAAGGTGGAGTTTTGAGAGCCAGGAAAGTTGAATGGTTGGATCTTTACATTTTATGAAGTTGGAGCTTGCTTAGTCCAACCTTGAATTTAAATAGCTTCAAAATGGTACGTGGATATATATTTTACTAACTTTTTATTTGGTTGGTATAGGCTACAAATTGATTTCCTTTTATTGTTTTTTTTTCTTCATGTGATGATATCATTTCTTTGTATGAAATTAATCCCATTTTTAAGGGAAGAGTAAACGGTATGCCATTGATAAGGTTTGAATCTGTTTGCCTTGAGTGTGTTCTATTGAAGGAAAAAAGAAGTACGACATTAGACTTGGCTGCTTGTAAAAACATTAGGCTGATGATTATGAAAATAATAATGACTGTTAAATACTTTGGTGATTCTTCGAAAGATACTAGATATATGGGGTAATGATGTGATGTGAGAATAAATCAGAAGATGAATCGGATTCAAGGGAACATAACTCTGCCATTAGTTTATATCTGTAGATCTATCCACACAAGGTTGAGCAGCTTACAACATAATTTCCCGATAGATGACCGTAAGGGAATGTAGTTTTTCAGTAGTGATGTGCAATATTCTGATGGAATGCTTGATAGTGTTGTAAAATGGAAAAAGTTTGTGAAGGATGCGGATAGAGAGGTTTGTATGCTTTCTTCTGGAACGAAATGCTGCGATGTTTTACTTAAAAAGACATATTCACATGGATGACAAGTTTTTTTCCCTTCCATTGTTTCGTTGGGAATGGATTGAACTTACTTTGGTATTGTCGATTTGATCTAGCAACAACGTGGTGGTATTGAAGCTGTTAGATTGCTCCGAGGAATTGATGTAGCATTCCACAGGGATTGCAACGTTTTATAACAATCCAACTAACCACTCATCTATCTTTAAGTGTTATTCTGGGAATTACCAAATGGTTTAAGGTTGAATAGGGACAAAAGTGAAACTCTTTCATGAAGAAGAGAAGAAGAATGCTAGAAGAGAGAATATGCGTTGAGGGTGTTAGCGAAGTTAAACATTTATCACTACTTCATTTTCTTCTCCCTGATCCTAAACAAGTTTCAGACAGTAATTGAATCAATGAAAAGAAAGGGTCATTTACATCTCCTAGGTTTAGATAGATGAGAGACACATTAGAGTATTGGCGTTACAAAGACTGCGGAGGCAGACAAGAAGATACTATACTTTTTGCAGGAAAATTCAGAGCAGATTATTTATTTTATCTGTTGAAATCTCTCATCCAGTTTTAGCTACATTGTCGAATATCTTAACATCCCTTGTGCTATGATGGGGGCTTAAAGATTATGTTTCTGTTTATTTGATTTCCTTGCATCTAATTAAGGATGTGAGACCAAATATGCAAGTTTTGTGAAAGTAATAGTGTATTTCTAGCTAAATCTCTACATTCTGCACCTTATATGTTCATGCATTTCGGTTTTCGCAGGGAAGTACGGAGAATATAATTGTGGGTTCTGAGATTTGGGTTGAAGACCCCCAGTTGGCTTGGCTTGATGGAAAGGTATCAAAGATTACAGGGCAGGATGCAGAGATCGAGACTTCAACTGGAAAGAAGGTGCATCGAATGCCTTAGTTTTTTACATTTTGATTTAATTTCTTCCTATGGAATAACATCTCCTGTGGTTCATGGTTGTTGAATGATAGTTATACTTGGATTTTGATGCCTTTTCCCTCTGTGATCATATTAGAGTTGCATTTCATGGACTAGCTCTACATGTTTTGAAATTTAGAAGAAACTCTTGTTTTTAGCAGCTCGTGTCCTAGGTTACTGTCCATGCATGTCTCTGTTGCTAAAATAAAATAAAAAAAGCTAATCCTGCTGAAATATTTATCTGTTATTTATGATTTTGATACCGGTTATACAGAAATTTAAAGATTTGAAGCAATTTGATAATAAAATCATTTAATCAGAACAATTTTCACATTGCATTTCAAAGTTGATTCTTTCCTGCTCCCTGACATTCTCTTTTCTGATTGTCTAAACACAAGGTCACTGCAAAATTATCGAAAATATATCCGAAGGATATGGAAGCTCCTGCTGGTGGAGTTGATGATATGACAAAGCTTTCTTACTTGCATGAGCCTGGAGTTCTGGAGAATCTGAAAGCAAGATACGAACTGAATGAAATCTATGTAAATTTTCCTTCCCCTTCATGTTAATATCATAACCAGCATTGATCCAAGCTATAAATGAAAAAAGAAGAGAAAACTGTTAATTTGAGCCTTAATGGTCCGTGCGTTTCTATTGCAGACATATACCGGAAATATTCTTATCGCCATTAATCCATTTCAAAGACTTCCTCATATCTATGATGGCCACATGATGCAACAATACAAGGGAGCACCATTTGGAGAGCTGAGTCCTCATGTTTTTGCGGTTGCTGATGTTGCATACAGGTTATTCCTATTTGCATTTTTCACTTTTACGTCATTTTCTTTACAAATGAAAATATATATTCAACATGTTTTATTTAATTCAGGGCTATGATCAATGAAGGGAAAAGCAATTCCATTTTGGTCAGTGGTGAAAGTGGTGCAGGTAAAACTGAGACCACGAAAATGCTTATGAGGTACCTTGCATTTTTAGGAGGTCGAGCTGCCACTGAAGGACGAACTGTTGAACAACAAGTTCTCGAAGTATGTTTGAAAATTCAGCTCTTGTTTGTAAAATTTGAAGTTCCAGTATTCCATTTGGTGACATTCCTTTCGTTTCTCATGAATTCTGACTAGACTTTTCTACTATCTGATTTGATTGCAGTCAAATCCAGTCCTTGAAGCGTTCGGGAATGCTAAAACTGTTAGAAATAACAATTCCAGGTGAGAATAATTCACTTGACATGAAATTGGTATCAGATAAAATTGTTACATGCCTTTAGCATCGATTCTTTCACAACAATAAAGGGCCTGGCTTTATACTGACATGAACTGCCTCCAATAATTTGATGGACAATGTCATTAAGAAGTTTACAAACTATATTCATTGGTATTTTCGCGTTGATGTGTTCCTAAAATTAATACTGGTGCAGCCGTTTTGGTAAATTTGTTGAGATCCAGTTTGACAAGCATGGAAGAATTTCTGGAGCTGCCATCAGAACTTACCTTTTAGAGAGATCTCGTGTTTGCCAAGTTTCCAATCCTGAACGCAACTACCACTGTTTTTACCTTCTTTGTGCCGCACCACAGGAGGTAACTTTCTGGTGAAATGATAGCTCCGAATGTGATTTTATAGTCAATGGAGCAGGCTTATCATGTCAGTATGTTACAAACTTCAAGCCTTTTTTTAACAGGAAGTAGAGAAGTACAAGTTGGGGAGCCCAAAATCATTCCACTATCTTAACCAGTCAACTTGCTTTGAACTGGCTGGTGTAAGTGATGCCCATGACTATCTTGCCACTAGAAGAGCTATGGATATTGTTGGAATAAGTGCAAAGGATCAGGTAAGCTTTCAAAGAAGTATGCTTTTGACTGCTGCCAGTCAGTCCAGTATCTTACTCTCCCTCCCTCCCAGGAAGCAATTTTCAGAGTCGTTGCTGCAGTCCTTCATATTGGAAATATTGATTTTTCTAAGGGAAAGGAAGCTGATTCATCGGTTCCTAAAGATGACCAGGCTAAATTCCATCTCAAAACAACAGCAGATCTACTAATGTACAACACTAAAACTCTAAATTTACATATACCAGCATAGATGGTATCTGATACGTTTGCTTTCATGTAAGTGTAATTATTGATTTTTATTTATCTATTCCAGGTGTGATCCTGTAGCCCTGGAAGATGCATTATGTAAGCGTGTTATGATCACCCCTGAGGAGGTCATCAAGAGAAGTCTTGATCCTCAAAGTGCAGTGACTAGCAGGGATGGTTTAGCTAAGACGATTTATTCTCGTTTATTTGATTGGTAAGACATTAGTTTCTTCCATTGATATCATCTATAACTTGAAGAGTCATGTGATGATAATTATGTGACATTATGTACAGGATAGTAGATAAGATTAATAGCTCCATTGGACAAGATCCTAACTCAAAATCTCTGATTGGAGTCCTTGACATCTACGGTTTTGAAAGCTTCAAGACGAATAGGTAAGAAGCATTGAAAACTAGATGCTTATAATTGAATGAATAGAATTATATTTAATTATATCGCAGCAACTACTTGGGCATGTTCTCATAACAATTTTACAATTCCTGCTGCGCAGCTTTGAGCAGTTCTGCATTAATTTCACAAACGAGAAGTTGCAGCAGCATTTCAACCAGGTAATGCTGCAGACCATGGTAACCATTTAGCTGAAGTTATTTTAAACTCTTAACTGAAGAAGGTTTCATGATAACTTTCAGCACGTCTTCAAAATGGAACAAGAGGAATACACAAAAGAGGAGATTGATTGGAGCTATATTGAGTTTGTCGATAATCAAGATGTCTTGGATCTTCTTGAAAAGGTTTTTTCCTGTGACTCACATTCTCTTCTTTCTAAACCTGAATTATACATAAAATATCTTAATGGGGCATTTATGTGCAAATTTTTAGTGTTCTAACTGTTTTTGGCTCATTTTATACCCCATTACTCCTATTATTTAATACCCTTTTTGGGGGGTTATTGCAGAAACCAGGAGGTATAATAGCTCTCCTTGATGAAGCTTGGTATGTCACTTTAATTTATGCTTTCCAGGATAATTTGCATCTATATGAAAAGAATTCTGATTGTACTTACCACTTGTAATTGTTTAAATTTTCCCCCATATATTTTATCAGCTGCTTGTTGTTTCTTTCTTTAAGCATCAAGTTGGCCTCTCAATTCTTGTTAACAATGCCTTGTTTTCAGCATGTTTCCAAAGTCAACGCACGAAACATTTTCAAATAAGCTTTATCAGACGTTTAAAGTTCACAAGCGTTTTATCAAGCCAAAACTATCTCGCACTGATTTCACCATCGCTCATTATGCTGGAGAGGTAAGCTATATTAATAAAACATTATCTGTATATGCTTGTATGATGTGAAATGCTGTTACATTAAGATTAATTTTCTTGTATTTTTCAGGTCCAGTATCAATCAGACCATTTTTTGGACAAGAACAAAGACTATGTGGTTCCTGAACATCAAGATTTGTTGAATGCTTCGAAATGTCCTTTTGTAGCAGGCCTGTTCCCTCGACTTCCGGAGGAGACAAGTAAATCTTCAAAGTTCTCTTCAATCGGCTCTCGTTTCAAGGTAGCTTTATTTGTTATCTAAATGAGCAAGGCAGTTGCCTTTTTCCTTACACAAACAACAGTTAATCTCTATGTGTACCCCCTATGTCTTTTGTCCATATTTTATTCTTTCTTGTGGTTCAAGAATTGAGAACTAACTTTCTGTATTCAAAATGATGCAGATACAACTACAGCAACTAATGGAGACATTAAACTCTACTGAACCTCACTACATAAGATGTGTAAAGCCAAACAATCTACTAAAACCTGCTGTATTTGAGAATGTCAACATCATGCAGCAATTGCGTTGTGGTGTAAGTACAACTTAACATTTCTTCATTGTTGAGCTGGTTTTATCAAAATGTATTTGTTTCTCAATGTCTTTTGCAAAAAAAGGGTATCCGGCTCATTACAATCTGACATTTAGTTTTGAGATGGTTTTCACAAATTCTTGCGAGCTTTTATCTGTTAATTTAATTTTAATGGTTGTCCATGTAGGGTGTTTTAGAAGCAATTCGAATAAGTATGGCTGGATATCCTACTCGCCGCCCTTTCTTTGAATTCGTAAATCGATTTGGACTTCTTGCCCCAGATGCTTTGGAAGGAAGGTAAGTAATGTTAGAGAATAATATAAATTATATTATGGGGCCTCACTTACAAGCTTAAAATTTTAGGTGAGATGGTTTTTTAACATAGTATCAGAGCCTTGTTGACCCAGCGGTCACGAGTTCGAATCTCACCACCCCCATTCTATTTGATAAAAATCAAGCACAAGGTGATGTGGGCTTGTGCAAGTTTCAAGCCCAAAGGGCTTTCACTTGAAGGGGTGTGTTAGAGAATAATATAAATCATATTATGGGGCCTCACTTACAAGCTTAAGCTTTTAGGTGAGATGGTTCCTTAACAAGTAATCTGTTGTAGGATAAACTGACTTCTTTCACTGTAAAGTTGTAGCCGCTTTGAATTAGTTCTTGAATTTTCTGAATATACTTGAGAAAAATGTGTATTTATTAAATATAAAATTTTCATGTGAACAGCTATGATGAAAAGACTGTTTGCAAAATGATTTTGGAAAAGAAGGGGCTTAAAGGATTCCAGGTAAAACAGAAGTTTCTTTACTTCTTGTGCCAATAGCAGTTAATGTAGGAGACAATTATGAGAGTGTTTTATGATGTGAAAGCAACATGAATGAACTGTGTTATGCATGATTTAAAGTTGATGTCTATGTTTTAAATCAAAAGAAGTCCTTCATCCAGTCACATATTGTTTCGAAATAATCGAGTCCTCGGTCAGACTGTTTATTCAATTGGCACTGGAATGGCTTGCAGATAGGTAAAACAAAGATTTTCTTGAGAGCTGGTCAGATGGCTGAATTGGATGCAAGGAGAGCTGAGGTACTCAACAATGCAGCAAAAACCATCCAGGGACGTATACGGACGCATTACGCTCGAAAACGATTTATTGCGTTGCGGAAGGCTACCATAGTGGTGCAATCTCTATGGAGAGGTGATTCATTAGAACATATACTAGCTTAACCTGGTTTAGAAATGCATAATCTTTTTTCCCCTGTTCTTCTGCAACCAATTTTTTATATTTGACATACTTTTCGTATGATTTTGCAGGAAGACTGGCTTGCAAAGTTTATGAAAGCTTAAAGAGACAGGCAGCTGCTATAAAAATTCAGAAGCATATACGTAGATATACAGCCAGAACAGCCTACAAGAAACTCCATTTATCTGCTCTTCTCTTGCAAACAGGTTTAAGGGCCATGGTTGCTCGAAAGGAATTCAGATTTAGGAAGCGAACTAAAGCTGCAACCATTATTCAGGTTACACCCTTGATGATATATCTCTTATTTATTAAATCTCTACTCTCTGGTGTTGCAACAATAAATTATACTACTCTTTACTTGGATGACAAATGCAGGCCCGATGGCACTGTCATAAATCTGCTTCCTACTATAAGAGGCTGCAGAGAAGTGCAATTGTCACACAAACAGGATGGAGGTGTAGAGTTGCTAGGAGAGAGCTAAGGTTGCTCAAAATGGTCAGTACCGGGCAATCTTTTATCTCTATGGTTTTAAAAGTTTTTTCTTTTCCATGTGTTATTGTCAACTTCATGATTGCAAGACATTGATCTAAGGGAATAACATAATCTAATGAATGTAATTTTGAGAATGCCTATATCAACTCTACTCCTACAAGATAATCTGCGTATCCTGGCTAACAAATCATTACCGATTAATTGAACAAAAAGGGAGTTTTTTCAATGTATAGAGAAGTCTAGATATAGAAATTTGATCAAAATTTTCACAAAGTAGTGCGTGAAAGGAGGGTAATTAATAGCCGAAAGTTTCACCGAGTGATCGGTATAAGCCATAGACATGGTCTTAGTTCATGAGCTTCAAATTGAAGTATCAAATTCTGAGCTATACTAGTTTAGTTTGATAATAGAAACAGAGGACAGTTCAATTAGAATTAACAAGAACAACAGGGCCAATCCTTGACACCTTAAGGGCTTTCATAATGATGACAAAGCCAACAACTATAATCACAGCATATATTTGATATGAATAGCATGTCCTGGAGTAGCATTTTTTTCCCCTGCTAAATGCTTGAAATATGTTTCATATTTATGCCTGTGATTTTTCAAGTAGGATTATTGACATGAAATCTCCAATTTCTTGAAGGCTGCAAGAGACACAGGTGCGCTACGAGAAGCCAAAGATAAGCTTGAAAAGCATGTAGAGGAACTCACATGGCGTTTGCAGCTGGAAAAACGTTTGAGGGTAACATTTTCTGCAGAATGATATTTTTCCAATAAGAATGTTCTTGGTTATATGTGAATTTACAACATGCTGTGAAAAGAACTATACTAACATAGAATCCAGCAGAATAGTACAATTTTGAATCTCAAAGGAAAGAAATTATTGGACCTCAAGATCCTTCAACCATTATCAGATCATTTATGATGAGAAGAAATTGTTGCTTTTAATTTGATGGAGTTTGATTATTATATGCTCATGACAAGGCTTGACATCACGCATGCAGACTGATTTGGAAGAAGCAAAAGCACAGGAAGTGGTGAAATTTCAGAATTCACTGGAAGAAATGAAAAACAAAATAGAAGAAGCCAATGCGTTGATACTCAAGGAAAGGGAGGCTGCAAAGAAGGCTATTGATGATGCACCTCCAGTAATCAAAGAAACTCAAGTACTTGTTGAAGATACTAAGAAAATTGATTCTCTAACAGAAGAAGTGGAAAATCTAAGGGTAAGAGGTTCAATCTAGTAGTCAATAAATACCTTTTCTTGTAGAATCAAATGTGATACTGGGTAGTCATTTCATTTCCAAATGAGGAGACATGTTCGGAGAATAATGCATCGTTTAGCAAAATCCCATACAACAATTTGGATTCATTTGAGTCAATGGGTGCATATTTATTATTCATCCACTACTGGAAACACTTTTGAATTTGCACGGGTTTTGGTTACACCAGCTGCAAAATTTATCATCTCATTTAGTCAATCTTGTCATTGGTTTCATGCACTGAAGATCACGTTAGATTCTGAGAAACAAAGAGCTGATGATACCGAGAAGAAATACAGTGAAGTAAAAGAGATTAGTGAAGAAAGGCGGAAGAAATTGGAAGAAACAGAGAAAAAGGTTCAACAACTCCAGGAATCCTTGCAAAGGTAGGAAATCGTTATTATTTGCTCATGCCTGCTTTATTTAGTATTGCTCATCCTGGACTGCAAACTTTTGAGAGTTCAATTAGTATCTTTACCATGGAAATATTAATATGACATATCTTTTTATTATTAGGCTGGAAGAGAAACTTGCCAACTTAGAGTCAGAGAATAAAGTCCTGCGGCAACAGGCTCTATCAATGGCGCCCAACAAGTACCTCTCAGGACGCTCCAGATCAATCATGCAGGTAATTCTTTATAATGCCATACATTAGACTTTTACATTTTCTGTCACAGAAAGAGTTAGAGCTTTTCCCTTTTTCTGATATTTGGCAGAGGGCTGAGAGTCACATTCCAGTGGATGCTGCAAGAGCAAGTTCGGTAAGCATAGCTTACATAATTACACATTTTCAGTCTTTTGGGCTCCCCTGAAATGTTTTTTCTTGACTTCTTTTGTGTTTCTGTTCACTTGACTAAATGGATTAGGATCTGCAAAGCCCTTCAATGAACCAGAGGGAGCATTCTGAAGTAGATGATAAGCCACAAAAGTCATTAAATGAGAAACAGCAGGAGAACCAGGAGTTGCTCATTCGTTGTGTTGCACAGCACCTAGGCTTTTCAGGGAACAGGCCTATCGCTGCTTGTATCATATACAAGTGCCTTTTGCAGTGGAGATCGTTTGAAGTTGAGAGAACTAGTGTGTTTGATCGGATCATTCAGACCATAGGCCATGCGATTGAGGTTTGAAATGCCAAATCTTATGCATTATTGTTTTGATTTATTACCATTTTCCCCCCACCAGAAGTCACTCCTTTTCACATGTTATTTCAATTTGAACATCAGACCCAGGATAACAATGATATCTTGTCCTACTGGCTATCCAATGCCTCAACACTCCTCTTACTGCTCCAACGTACATTGAAAGCAAGCGGTGCGGCAGGAATGGCTCCACAACGTCGACGATCATCATCAGCTACTCTATTTGGAAGAATGACACAGGCATGTATTTGTCATTGAAATCACCAAAAGCCATCAATATAATTTCATTTCTTTGCTAAAGTCAGGTTTCTTCTGTGTTATTTTGCTTTCAGAGTTTTCGCGGAGCTCCACAAGGAGTCAATCTATCCTTAATCAATGGGGAGCATTAATGGTGGAGTGGACACATTGCGGCAAGTTGAAGCCAAGTATCCAGCTTTGCTTTTCAAGCAGCAGCTTACAGCATATGTAGAAAAAATCTATGGAATGATTCGGGATAATCTAAAGAAAGAAATCTCTCCTTTGCTTGGATTGTGCATCCAGGTATATTTTCTTCTGCTTCTGTTAACATGTTTAAATCATTTGTTTTAAAATTCCTTATATAGCTTTGTGTTTGAACATGATTATCATAGGCACCAAGAACATCCAGAGCAAGTTTAGTGAAGGGGGCTCGTTCAGTTTCCAACGCTTCAGCCCAGCAAGCCCTTATTGCTCACTGGCAAGGAATAGTGAAGAGCCTTGGAAACTTCTTAAACACTTTGAAGTCAAATCATGTACTTACAGGAACTCACTCATTCCATTTCCCTTCTACTTCGCCTGATCAAAACTTGAGCAATCAATTAACTGAGTTCCTTTTCTCGGTTGATTTCAGATTTTCTTAATATTATGTGAAATGAACTCTGATAATTATCATATGATTCTACTTCTAGGTACCTCCATTTTTAGTTCGCAAGGTGTTCACTCAAATATTTTCCTTCATCAATGTTCAACTGTTCAACAGGTATTCAGTCTATGCTCAGACTTTCATTTGTCTTCTACGGTGGCCATGATTCTGGTTATTTATGATGCACTTTTTTTCCGGCAGCCTTTTATTAAGAAGAGAATGCTGTTCATTTAGTAATGGTGAATATGTTAAAGCTGGGCTGGCTGAATTGGAACACTGGTGCTACAAAGCAACGGATGAGGTACCTAGAATTCACTTCCTCGCATTTCGTTGCTACAAGATATAAAATTACCAACCACAAAAATATAAATTCAGTATGCAGGTTCAGCCTGGGATGAGCTCAAGCATATTAGACAGGCCATCGGGTTTCTGGTATATTTTCGTTCTTATGAATTCATGAGTACTTCCACTAGACCACAATTACATGTTAAGATGGCGAAGAAGGAAAAAAATGACATTTTCAATATGATTCCTTTTTTTTTCTGATGCAGGTCATTCATCAAAAGCCAAAGAAAACATTGGATGAAATAAGCCATGATCTCTGCCCAGTGAGTGATGAACTATATCCATCCAAGAGTGCCTGGATGTATTTTATTCCTATTCTGTCATCTTCACCATATTGTCATAACCAAATCAATAAATTAATTTGTGTATACAGGTTCTAAGTATCCAGCAGCTATACAGAATCAGTACCATGTACTGGGACGACAAGTATGGCACACATAGTGTGTCGACGGATGTAAGTTTCTTACAGATACCATGACTGTTAGAGAATAATATAAATCATATCCTGGGAATTTTACCTAACAGCTTAAGATTTTAGGTGAGATGGTTCTTTAACATGATATCAGAGTATTGTTGACCCAACAGTCACGAGTTCGAATCTCACCACCTTCATTCTATTTAATAAAAATTAAGCACAAGGTAGTGTGGATCTGTGTGCAAGTTTCAAGTCCAAAAAGACTTTCATTTGAGGGTGCGTGTTAGAGAATAATATAAACCATATCCCGTGACTTTACCTAGCAGCTAAAGCTTTGAGGTGAGATGGTTCCATAACAATGACTACACTAGGTTAGAATCATCTTTGCCACATGAGATCATTAGTAATCGTTGCAGTAAGACATTGACTTGACGAAAACTGATCCAGCTGAGTCTTGCCACGTGTATGCTTTCCATGCAGGTTATATCCAATATGAGGGTACTGATGACAGAAGATTCAAATAATGCAGTCAGTAATTCTTTCCTGCTGGATGATGATTCAAGGTCAGCAAACGATGTTATATTTTCCTCTGTGTTCTGCAGCATTAAACCATTTTCTTTTATTATTACAACTTGTGATACACAGTTTTTAGTTATCCAACTAGAATTTTAGCTGGAAAGGATGAGTGCTAAACTCAGCTAAACATCATATTGATCAATAGAAGTTAATCTGGAATTAGCAATATTTCTCTGCCACAAGAAGATGCGCACATCTCCTTAACCTGCCCTCCATATAACCTGAACTTGTGGCTGTCACTGACTTATTACAGAAATCTTCATGTTTGCAGCATTCCATTTTCAGTTGATGACTTGTCGAAGTCCATGGAACAGATTGACATCGCCGACATCGAACCGCCGCCTCTGATTCGTGAAAACTCGGGCTTCAGTTTCTTGCTGCCACAATGTGATTAAGTATGATCAAACTGCGAAAATGGATCGAGTTCTATTCATCAGTCGCTCGAAAGATGTAAATTCAAGCCACAAGCTCAGTAATTGTAGATGTCCTCGTGAGAGAGGTTATTCATTTTGAGAGATTTTGCATTACTACTACTTCCTTTGAAATTATTTTCTATAGGTAGCCCATTGCTACAAAAAGGGATGCCATGGCTCCCATTTTTTATTTTGTTGTACAACTAGCTGATATTTTTTACGAGGAGGAAAAATAAAAGCTTACAAGGTTGTTGTCAACATTTGTCGAGCCCTAATCCTTGTGGCACAAGCAATACTCGAAGAAAAATCTATATAGAACAAGAATTCCCACCAAGTATGGAATCCTATATTAAATTAAAATCCATATACTTTGGTAATCCAGTCCTAGAAAATTGTGATGGTTGGGCTTTAACGAATAGTTTTTATATGGCAAAAGATGTAATGTGATGACAAAAATATTTGAGATCTGTATAAAAAAGTTTTGAGTTTGAGTCAGGGATGTGTATTCCTTATAAAGAGCTTGAAACAGTTGGGAGTTTTACTTGCTCATCTAAATCCATAAAATACATTCCCTGAAATGTGAGATTTCTTGAATAAAAAAAAATAGTTTTTATATGAAAATCCAGTCCTTTGATTGTCATCATTCATTGGTGGTAATCGTTGAAGTTAAAAAAAAAAGAAGCTTTCTTTGATGCTCTCCTTTATTCCACAATTATGAATCCTTCGTTGGCGGTATAGTTAATGCTACCTCTCAACCGCTTTGGTGTAATAAATAAAGTTGGATTGAACGTTATAATTTTTTTATAAAGCTGTTTGGTGCATCTGGAAAGTATAAAAATCAATTTTTATCAAGTTTAAAGGGATATTTAACACTGTGTTTCAAAAATATATTTTAAAAAAAAATTGATGTTGCTTTTACTTTAAATAAAAAAATTTTAATATTTTTAGATAATTATTGTATTGATATCAAAAACAATTTAAAAAAAAATATTATTTCAATATATTTCAAAAAATAATATTTTAAAAAATAATATTAATTGTATTTCAAAAAACATCACTAAAGTTGTTAAACAGATGAAATTTATGTGCCATTAAAAGAGATAGTACAGGGCAAGCTTGTCAAATCCCTTGCATAATTATTGTTATCTGTGAAAATAAAATCCAACACTATACTCTCGTCATTCAGATCTTACTTTTCTCTCCACCCAACCATTGCAGTCCAACGGTTGCCCGTAGCCGCCGCACCACCCCTTGTAAATTCAAAGAATTCACCTGAATATTTTTTTTTATAATCAAGATGTTCGAGTCAGCGCGCACCACAACTAATTCTTTGAGCTCAGTGAACATCCTGCAAATCTAATAAGCATCTAAAGCACTGCGGGGATAACAAACATGCCTAACAAGACTTGAACCTGGAATGAGAGAAAGCAAAAATTCACCTGAATTTCCAAGTGGGGGGTGAAGGAAATTATTCCCTTTCTCTTAACCAGTGATGAAGCCCACCATGCATGTCTATTATCTCTGTAATATTTTATTTGTTTATTGGATTTATAGAACATTCTAGTGGATTCAGAGATTAATTGAACTACGTGTAAGTTAATCCGGATACTCTAATTAAAAAAAAAAATCATCTGAAACTTTGAGACTGATAAAAATGTATTTCTTACCATGAAAATCATGTCAATAATCCCAAAATTTTCTTCCCTCATTCGGTCCTTTCCCTCTGATAACTTACCCCTGGTCCTTTCCGTTTATAAATTAAATTTACACATGTTGCTGGTCCATGATGCACAGCAAGCTCAGATAAAAGGATGGACTTGCACAATAAGAAGTCTTTTGTTTCTTTATATTCTTAAAAAAAATTAATTTATTTATTTTCATATTTATAATTAAGCACAACATTAAAAAAAGTTTCATTTGTTTTGTAGATTCGTTCTGCAAAAATTAGGCGGCGGCCCAAGTTTGTCTGAGAGATTATTTGGGACCGGGTTGTACCGCTGTTTTTTTTTAATTTTGAAATTTTTATTTAATTTTAAATGAAATTTTTTTTTGATATTTTTAAACTCATTTTGATTTGATGTGCTGATGTCAAAAATAATTTTTAAAAAATAAAAAAAAATCATTTTAAATCATTTTAATATATAATTCATATTATTCTTTAATGTATCTTCCTCAAATGAAAACCTTTTGAGCTTGAAACTTGCACAAACTCATACTAAATATTTTTCGTTCAGAAATGTATCAAAATAATTTTTTTTTATTTCTTAAAAATTATTTTTGATATCAGAAAAATGATCTAAAAATATTATTTTTTTTAATTTAAAATGAAAAAAATAAAAAATATTTTTTTTAAAACACAATGCTAAACAAAATTATAATCCATGAGAAAAGTCGAGAGAGCCATTTAAAATATTTTCATGGTTTTAACTGTGATATCTAGAAATATATTATTTGATAAAAAAAAATCTGCTATATTAATTTATTTGTTATTTTGTATACTAATTGTACAATTTATGTAATTTATTTCCCACAATAGTCTTAGTTCCTTTTTTTATTTACTAGCTATAAGACATAATTGATATGTTTTACCAAAGCTTCGAAAATATTTGAGATAATTTTTTTATATAAAAAAAATAGGTGAAAAACTAATTATATATCCTGCAAAAAAAAACATTATATTTTTGACAATTACATTAATATTAATAAACTGATAATTCAGGTATAAAAATCATTTCCTTACTTATCCCAAAACTCCACACTAATGCCAATTATTAAGAATGCTCTTTTTTATACAAATTAGATTAACTCAGCTTAACTTAGCAGAGAAAAATTATGATAATCAACTGTAATTATAAAATATTCATAGTGTAGAGGAGATAAATATACAGAAAAAAAAAGAAATAATATACGGTTCTGTCAAAAAGTGATAAAAAAGAAATTTCTTCTATAAAAATTTATGTTTTTAATTTTCTCTTTCTTGCTAACTTCCATAAATTTTAGTATTTCACTAGATTGTTGCTTGAGGCACGTTCTTGGTTGAATCAAATTTTTGGAAATAAAAAAAATGTCTAAGTATTGTTAATGTGTTTTTTTTTATAGAAAAGTTTAATAATTACAAAATGAAAAAATAATAATTACAAAGCTATATTTTCATTCAATTTAATATTCAATGATAAAGTTACAAAAAAAAACTAATTAAGAAATGACAAAAAAATAATCTAAGCAATATAGCTAACCAGCAAAATTCATAATCTTTATTATGAGACTTAAATAATTTTATAGAAAAATAAATCAAAATTAAAATATAAAGTTTAATTCTCAATAAACTCAATGTTAAAGAATAAAATTGAAAAAAAAATAATTAAAAAAAAAAAGATTTAAAAAACCCTAAGTTAACATGGTTAACTTGTAAAACTAGTGACTTGGATCATGAGACAAAAATAATTCTATAAAAAAACAAATCAACAAATAATCTCGAAGCCTAATTTTCAATCAATCTAATATTAAAATGATAAAATTAAAAAAACTAAAATCAATACAATTAACCCACAAAACTTGTAATTCATTTCATAAGACTTGAATAACTCCATAAAAAATAAATTATAAAATTCAATATCTAAATAAACACAATATTAAAATAAAAAATTAAAAAAAAAACTAAGTTTCATTTAATATAAAAAGTTTATAAAAAAACTTTGAGGATGAAATGAATGCCAATTGTTTTTAATATATAATAGTAGTAGTAGTAATTTTACTGTACTTCATCCATTAATAATTATGATTTCAAATTATACGGTAAACATAAAAAAAAATACAATAAGCCCAATAAAAAAGAGATGTGCTTGAACTCTAAATCCAAGTCAATCAAGTAAGTAATCCAACGGCCAGAAATCACTCACAAGCACTCCTTAAAACACAAGCAAGAAATCTGAAAATCCCCTTTTCTCTCTCTCCTTTTTTTGATATATAAAGGAAAAAAAAACCCTAAAATACACGCTCAAATCCTAAAAATAAAAAATCAATTCCAAAAAACAAATCACAATTCCCTTCTCTATCTCTCTAAAAAAGAAAAAAAAAGAAATGGAACTCAACGACCCGCAGCATCAGCAGCAGCAACACCACTTCACCTCTTACTTCTCCACCCCCACCACCAACACCCCCACCCCATCACCTACCAATGGCCTCCTGCTACCCCATCAACCCTCAGACTCCACCACTGCTACTGGGGCCCCCATGCTCTACCCTCCTTCAATGGGACCCTCAACCACAGCTACAGTGACAGGAGGAGGAGCACCGGTGGAGGCAGAAGCAGCGGCAGAAGCGAAGAGAAAGAGAGGGAGGCCAAGGAAATACGGGACGCCTGAACAAGCTTTGGCTGCCAAGAAAACGGCCTCCTCAAATTCTGCTGCTGCTTACAGAGAAAAGAAAGAACACCGAGCTGGTTCTTCCTCTACTATTTCCTCCTTTTCAGCCTATTCATCCAAAAAATATCAACATTCTTCTCTTGGTAAGTTTTTCAAGTTTAGTTTCCAATTAGTTGAATGATGATGTTCGTTTTTGTTTGTGAAATGTAGTTTAATTCCTTGCGAAATTTTGTCTTTAGTGATGTATATAGTTGAATTTGATATTTTTTTTATTGTTCTTGTTTGTGAAATACTGTGTATTTGATTGAAAGATATGGTCTTTGATGGTGTAAATGTCAGAATTTCTGAAATACTTGAAGTTTTGCATGTTATATAAGGCTTACATTTATTTGTCTAGTATTCTTTACTGGTATTCTTTTTTATGTTTTATAGCTCTTTTAATTATTTTACTTGGTGTCCCATTTTTTCATGAAAACACGGTGTTTGAAGGGTTTTTGTATTCGGTGGTACAAGTACTTTAATTTATTAGTGAAAGTCCTTGTGTTTTGGTGGATTTGTTTGTGAAATGTTATTTAATGCCTTGAAAAGTTTGGTCTTTGGTTGTGCTAATGTGATTATTTTTCCTCAAATTTTTTTTCCGTGGGTTGAATTGAAATTCATTGACTTGTGGTGGGGTTCTTGCAAGTTCAGTTCCGTTTTATATTGTTGCTCATGGTTCTGTTTAGAAGATGTTGTTGAATTGCTTTAAAGGTTTGGTCTTTGATGGTTTTGGTTGAAGTTTTTGAACTAGTTGGATTTTTCTATTGTGTATGAGTCCTTGCATGCGTTTGTCTTAATTTTTTATTCTAGTTTGATGGGTTTTTTTTTTTAAAAAAAAATATGACAATAGGTTTTGGAATTCTTTTTTGATCAAATAGTAAGCGAGTGAATCGATTTTACTTATTTGTTTAATTCTTCCAATGATTTTTTCATGAATATGTTTCTTGAGTGCATTTCCTTGAACTGCTGTTCTCTTTTTGATGTTTTCAATGAATGTGAGTTTTTTTTTCCCTTTTATGAAATTGATTATTGTGCCTTAAGTATTTTAGATACATTGCTTCTTATTTATTTATTTATTTTTTGGCTGCTTTGGTTGTGTAATTTTGTAGCTTACAAATTCCTTGAAAAGCTTCTCTCTTTGGTGGTTTGCAATTGCAGCAAGTATCTAGAATTTTTGCATTTTGTGCGAGCATTGGTTGTGTTTGTGTCAAGTAACTAGTAATTTTGTAAAATTTGTTTTGTGCTTGGTCTGATGGGTTCTACGAGCTATTTGTATTATGATGGTTTTTTTTTAGCAACTTGTCTTTTTTTAGTGGGAGGTTATTATGCATTATCTCTTAGACAACTTATCTTTTTCGTATGTTTAATTTGTGTTTCTTAAATGAATGAGGGTTTGTTCCTCTATCAATACATTGTGTAGTCCTTTCCCCCCCCATGGGGCTATATTCACTTTGTTTATTTCTGTATTCTCTGCTGCTATCAGATGAGTGTCTGACTACTCTTTGTCCAAGATTTTTCTTTTATAGTGGTAATTTCTTGAAATTCTTTGTTGACCTTAATTTCTGATTTATTCTAGTATTAGAGATTTATGCAAGCTATCAGTGATTTGATGGGGAAAAATGAGCAAATAGTATTTAACTGTGCTTGTCCCACTACATGGGAGTGGCTCTCTGCACACTCTTTGGCGATATATCATATTAGGTATAGCAGAATATCTTGAGAAGCACTGGTTGATCAGTATTCTTGTCCTTAAGTTTTGTTTGATTTGAATTGGTATTTACTTGAAGGGAATCAGCAAACACCTACTTTATTAAGATGTCTGGGTTTGCTAAGGACCAGCCAATTGATCCTCTTGTGATCCTATAAATTGTTGTGGAGGTTGCAACCATTTTTCAGCTTTGCAATATATGTGTTAATTTTGTTTGAGGATTCATTGTCATGTGTTTTGATTATTTGATCCCAAGAATGGGAAAAAGAAATCCAGGCAATATTTTGTATATTGGATTTTTTTAACGAGGCTGCATTTTCATCAGCCTCACTTCTTTCCTCTCTCATTCTCTTTCCCTTAGAAAATTCATTGAGGGCCCCATTAACTGAATGCCTCTTTGATATGGTTACCTTATCTCGTCTTTCTGCTATTTCAGGCATTCCTTGTTCTTTTGTATTGTCACACTAGTTTTAAATGCTATAACACAATATCATTCTTAACTCCCATCTCAGTTTTGAACTTCATTATTGTGCTACTGCCTTGTGCTTTGTTGGATCTTCTGTTCCCAATGAATACTAGGCTAATTGTTCTTCTTCATTACAACATTTTCAACATATAGATTAAGAAATTGATATAGAGGTTAAACAAAACTTAGGTCTATGTTATATGTGTGATATTATATAATCTACATAGCCTTGAGTAGGAGTATCTGGGTGTACCTGAATCAATAAGCATTTTGTTTCATCAACTTGTGAGTTATCAGGAGGATCTGATACTTTCTAGTTGTTTGTAAGGCTCTTTTTTGTGATGCCACTTGACTCTTAGCTTGAGTGAGATGGCAACCTAACATACTGTACACGGGTTATGGTTTTTTTTTAATGGCTCTTCTCTTAATGCAATGTCATTTATGCTGCATGCAGATTATTAAATCAGTACTTATGCTATAAATATGTAGTATACCTATATGGGGTGTTAAGCGTAGTTTGCATTTGTACTGGAAAAAAGTAGTTTCCCTTTGCCTCCAATATTCAGTGAGATTGGGCTGCTTTTGTTTTTATAATTTAGTGTGCTATTATGCTGCGCCCATATACTGGAGGCTGACTTATCCTCCCTTTTGTGATTGCACTTCTCCTTCATTATCGATACATTTTCTTTTGCCTAAAAATGTAGTTTGCATTTGATATATATGCAGAAAAAGTTTGTTGATGTCATTTAATTTGTGTCTGACTTGCTCTGTCATTAAATGCGTGCATTTCTTATGTGGTTACCTTATTTGATACTAGGAAATTGTTTGAGTATGGTTGATTAGGAATGTTTTCTAGTCAAATAGATGAGAATATTGATTTTATTGGCCTCAAATATGATGCCAATTTGCAAATTTGAGTTGGGAATACCTTCTTCAATTAGTTCTGGAGTTGCTTTCACACTACCATTGACAGACTCTCACTTTGAATAATGTCTTTAGTTGGTTCAGAACCCTGTATGTTATGAAACTGAATTTTGTTTTTTTCGGTTTTGAGAATGCCTATTCAGGAACATTATTCCAATACATGGTTTTTTGGTAAATGGTAAACTTGTATTCCTTCGATGAATTGTTTCTTTGATAAAAATGATACCAATTTTACTATTCTTTGATTTTATTGCATGGATTGAATACTCACCCTTCTTGTTTTTTTCTCTTTGTTGCAGGCAGTGCTGGGCATGGTTTTACACCACATGTTATTACAGTAGCTGAGGGTGAGGTATGGAAACTCTATAACCTTGGATTATACGACTATCACCAGCAATTAGTTGGTAGCCTATATTGCATTTATCTGATTATTTCTTTTGCATGCTATGCAAGCATACAGTAAAATCTTTGATCATGAAGATTTCCTCAACTCTGTCCACTACTTATTTTGCTTTTTATCTTTTATGTATTGCATACTGTGGCACTGAGTTGTTTTGATGGAGTTTTTCTCTTTTTTGTGACTTGGCAGAAAAACCATATTCAACCTGCCCATGTCTTTTAAAAATGTGGGGTCATTTATTTCCTTACTCTTGGGAAGCAATAATTTAGTGGTGATTGGCCTGGTTTTCTGAACTCCCAATTTTAAAATTTTGATTTAGAATTGAAATATATACTTAGTTGTGGCATGGAGGGATTGTTTTCCTTTGCTTTCAGTATTGTTGCTGCTCAGTTTTGGTATGCATATGCAAACTTCTACATGTTTTCTTTGCTGGGAGAAAGCTAATGCTCATGATGACTTCGTTTAATGTTATAGACATGTGTTTGGTTTATGTTTGATTTAGATACTTGAGGAGGTTTGTTTGATGGTTGTGTCCTATAGCTGTGGATGATTATGACGTCAATATTTAAGGAAGTTTTGAGATTTTTGGTGATGTATCGTGTGCTAGGTGGTTATCAGAGATGCATATGGTGGAAGGTTATTGATTGCATCCTAAAATCAATATTTGTGTACAATGAACTCCCAGATGAAGTTGGGGTTCTTTCCTTCTAAGTTCCTCATAGAAATGTGGTTGGCTTTTGTTGTTTTGGAGAAAGTTTATGAGAAAGTGTTCATTGGTATGCATAGCAAAGGGTTACATGTCAACTTGAAAAGATAAAAAAAGACCATGATCTAAAATTTTAGACCATGATACTTTACTTATGTTTTCCATCCAGGAAGGAAAGAAATAGGAAGTCAGAGAATAGAGCTGATGATGGAGGAATCTATATATATAGTGTCTGTGAATTTTAGGGACTATTTCTTTGATAATGCAGACTCTTTTGATTTGGGTGGAAGATAGAATGTTAAAAGTCTGGTTTTGGGGTTGTTAATTGTTTCCAGATTCCCTTTGCTATGTGTTGAATTCTTTTTTAGGAATTATCTATGTCTGTTTGTTTGAACAACTTTAGTTATGTTCTTTACTAATTTTTTCAGAGAATTTATCCATATAGATTTCACAATATTAGTCAGTCAAGGTAACAAACTGCATCTGTTTTTCATTTTTG
This sequence comes from Salix viminalis, assembly GCA_029228465.1. Classification (NCBI taxonomy): domain Eukaryota; kingdom Viridiplantae; phylum Streptophyta; class Magnoliopsida; order Malpighiales; family Salicaceae; genus Salix; species Salix viminalis. The sequence goes on along the minus strand of CM055438.1, from coordinate 10,796,750 downwards.
ATTACTGGTTTGTCTTGGTTCCTTCCTTGTGCACTTTCTAAGTATCTGTAAAGTCTATGACACTTTACTTATCTGTTATTTTAAATGTTAAACAAGGTGATTGGATCTTTTTTGTGAGATTTCATTAGCACACAAGCTGGAAAGCAACTCCTTTACATGTGATGCATGAGTGATAGTATGTCTGTATATTTCTGTTCCAAAACTGTCAGTAAAGAGTTCCCTTCATTGTTGGTTTCTATTCTGATGAACACCATTATGTGGTTGAGTTGTCTACTTAAGAGTCCCGGGCATTCAAGTGATAAAGATTTGGGATGTGATTAGGGCATGGTAGATCATGCTAATCTAGTTCTTAAGTCATTCGTTGCATCTATTTGGAATTAGATGCTACAACAAGAGAGTAGCTGGGATGCCAATAGTGGTTTTATAGATACATTCAAGTCTCTGTTTATTCATCAGTAACATAGATTCTCAACAGGATGTCACCCAGAAAATCATGTATTTCCTACAACAAAGTATGCGTGAAATGTGTATTTTATCAGCATCTGGTTCAATTTCAAGTGCATCTCTCAGCCAACCAGCAACCTCAGGAGGCAACATTGCATATGAGGTAATTGTTTATGAATGTTTTTAATTTTTCAAATTCCAGAACTCTGTTATTTTTCCCTGGAATCTTCAGATGAACGTGATATTGTAGAACAAGAATTTAAGAACGATGATAAAAAGTTTTGAAACTTACATTCTCTTTCATTAAGCTACCAACTGACAATTTATGCTGCTTTATTATGGCCTCTGGCTATCTTTTTCAATATCATGATACTGTATCTGATTGAAAGAAGAATCTGAAAGAGGAAATATAGAACAAAATATAGGAAGGGAACAAAAAAGTCGCATCTCTTTAAGGGTATATGATAAAGAAGAACCACGTGACATGACAACTGCAAATAAGTCATCTCATGGTGGTCCAAGTGCTCCTCTGGTTCTGAGAAATGATTTCTGATTAGTGGAGGAATAGTGTGGAACTCTTAATTTCTGCATGTAGAAAAATAAGATTCGTCTCATGAAAAATGGGATGGCAGGCAAGCGGGCAGGAAAGGATGTATCAACTGTAAAGGGTTTGGCATAGAGGTTTTTATTTGTATTATATTTTTTTAATAAAAGACCAACCATGTAAAGGAACCTAAGCTCGGGTGGTTCAGTTCTACTAATCTACAACGGGGAAGTGCAATATATAGCTGAGCATTACTAGTACATTTCGATGATATCATGGTTTTTTTTTCATGGTTAGACCAACTAATTAAGGAAGTATTACTTGACTTACCTGCGAACAATACAGACAGAAGCAGCTTTGCAAAAATTCAACAGCATATACACTGTCACTCAAAAATCAAATGGTATACAATGTTTCTTTCTAGCTCTCGTATAACTGGAAGCCTTTGTATTATTTTCATGTGTGTCCAAAGAATCCTCTGATAGCATATACTCTTGGTTAACAATCATTTTATTGTTTGCATAAACAATTGATGCACCCCTGATGAGATTTTATGCTCTGAAAACCATCTTGACTATTCGAAGTGCTAGTTAAAGTGGTAAAAATGATGTTCTGAGATATGAAATTAACTGGTTTTCCTGTGTCTCTTCAACATTAGGGTCGGTTTAAGATCATTTCACTGTGTGGATCTTATGTACGTACTGAAATGGGGGGAAGAGCAGGTGGGCTCAGCGTATGCCTATCTGATACAAGTGGCCAGATTATTGGAGGAGGAGTTGGTGGACCTCTAAAGGCTGCTGGCCCTGTACAGGTATTGCTTAAAATATTCAATTTCTCCAATAAAACATCTGATGAAGTAGGGAGCAAACCATGATGAGGACAATCCTTTAAGTTTGCAAGCACAAGTTTGACAGAGTCCTGATCATAGAAATCATTGTTCCAAAATCAAAGAGGGTTATGCGATCAGGTCTTTAATGTTTTATGATTTATTAGTTATTTGTGCACAGGTCATCGTCGGCACTTTCATGCTTGACAATAAGAAGAATAGTAGTGGAAAAGGTGATGCCTCTGGAAGTAAGTTGCCATCAGCAATCGGAGCATCACTTCCAAGTTTCCGCTCTCCAGTTGAATCTTTGAGGAGTCCAGCTAGGGAAAATGACGACCAACCTACCATGGGAGGGAATCCTTTTACAATGCAACCTACCAGCATGCATTTGACACCTCCAGGACCCATGGATTGGAGGAGTGGTCCAGATTTTGAATTCACAGGTATATTACCACCCCCCACCCCTTCAAACCACCACCCACAGACACGACCGCCTGACATGAGTTGTTTTTCTTTTTCAGAAAGAACAGGTCACGGAGGACCGCAATCTCCGGAAAACGGTGACTTCGAGTAATTTCCAGATTACAGATTGGTTGACTTCTGAAACTGTTTTGCTATCTTTTTAGTGTACACTGACTGAAGAAAATCCATGTACCCTTCGTGGAGTGCTAGCTGATATGTATCTGTACAGTTTAGTCGCGGTCATTACTCATTGCTAGCTTATGCTTCCTAGATGCCTAGATTATTGTCCTAAATTAGAAGTGTTAGCCTTATTTTATGCTCCTTTCCTTGTTTGCAACTTTTTTGTTTTTGCGCCTCCATTTACTCTGGTTTTGCAGTGGAGTTGCTGGCTGATTCTTGTTGACATTGAATTAAGGTTCAACGGCAAACCTGGCATGAAAGGGAAAGTTGTGAGACAATTACATTTTGCTGATTGTTTTTTAAGTATAATTTTTATCTGAAAATATATTGAAGTAATATTTTTTAATTATTTTTTATATATTAGTATACTAAAACGAGAAAATATACTGGAAAAAATAATTTGAATGAAAAGATTTAACTTTTCTTAAAAATATTTTTGAAAACAGAACAACAATCCATCTCTGGATAAGAATAAGTGGTGTTTGGTAAGCTGCATGAACCCTACTTGTCTTTTGCATCTTGTTCTTGGGTAGCTTGTGTAGGGCAAACTTATGTACAAGTTGCAACTTGTAATTGTCTACGCTGTCAGAAACATGTGGAAAGGGGCATTCCGCTGACTATCTTAAAATTTATGGTTGACCCTAATTTTTTTCAAGCGATGTAAAAATACTCGAATTTCCTTATAAATATGTTCTGAAGGGGGTGTTTTTGGTACAACTTTTGTTTTTAGATTATTTTTAAGTGTTTTTGACTTGAAAAGTATTGATTTTTCTAGTGTTTTTTTTTGAATAATTTTGATGTACTATGTTAAAAATAAAATAAAAAAATTGAAAAATACCCTACACTACAATGTTGAACACTCCTAAAAAGAGAAAAGGAAAGTCTCTGGTCCAATTTGGAGGGCTTATTTCTGGTGAGCAGGAATATTGGAGCGAGTCTATTTGGGAGTGTAGTTGTAGTAGTTTTTCAAAGTGCTTATCATGCTAAAATACATCAAAATGATATTTTTTTTTAAATCATTTTTGAAATCAGCACATCAAAATGATCTAAAACACACAAAAATATATTCATTTAAAATGATAAAAAAAAAAATCAAATTTCAGCCAAAAGCCAGTGGGATCGCAATGTCAAACGGGCATACAATAATCAAACCCACGTTTCCCTCCATGTCTTCATTCATTTTCATATTATATGCTTTTTTTGAAGTTGCTTCATAATAAATCTTGCCAGGAAAACATAAAGGGACAAAACCTAGGTGAAGAAAAAAAAGAGTATAGTGCATATATGTCGTCCTATCATGTGAGCATAGCAACCAATATCTTTAATATATTTCAATCTTATGTACGAGTTTGTCAAATTATGCAGGAGATAATGTTTTGTGAACAAATATGTTAGATTCTCATTTGATCATATTTAATGAGCATCGATTTCTCCTTTCTTTTATATTCGTGTAACAAATTTTAGTGACATGTATTCATTTTTGTTACCTTAAATTTTTTATTTATTTGAGCAATGCATGCAATGTTATTTTTATATAATATTATCATGTGCTCCCCTTTCTCTAATTTTAGATTTTGTTGCTTAGAGATAAAATTGAGTAAGTTTTCAAGTTTGTAAACCTTGACATTCTTTTAAGGTCTTGCTATTGAAATCCAAATATGCAATTTGCATTGATACTATTTATATCTTTTGATGAGCAATTTAAATTTAAAAAGACAGTATAATTTTGACACCAATTATCTTTCTTGTCTTTTTTTCTTCTTATGAAATTCTATAATTCTACAAGTAAGCACTTTTATATATATATATATATATATATACACTTGTCTTTTATTTAATACTTTTATTTATATTTTTATATTACCATAGGAATATGTAATTGTTTGTTACTAAACAATTTCCAACCATCTTTTCTAAACAATTGGTGCACAAAAAATAAAGGCTTTCAAAAACTAATGATATTTAAGCTATAATTATCAATACTTACACTATAAAAAATTAATATAAATAAAAGAGAGAGAAATCAAATAGTAACACACTCAAAAATAATCAACAAGCTTCAAAGATAATGACCCCCCCGCCACACACACATGCTATTTGGGTTAACTTTTGTGTATCTAGAATTAATTTTCATGAGTCTCGAAGTTAATGATCTTATAAATCTTTAGTGATCATCATATTAACAACTACATGGCTTGAACTTGAGATTACAAGAGAACAAATCTCTTTGGTCTCAAACTCTTACAACTAAGATATTTATAATTAATAATTATGTAATTTTTTTAATGATTATCATATTAACACTCAAACAGAATAATTTTCTTAGTCCAACGTGATAATTTCTATTTTTTTTTTATTAATGTACTTTGTCTAGGTTCTCTTCACCGGCATTGAGTGGGGACCTCACTTCCTTAATACATGGTTAGATGGTTTCTATTCTTTGTTTCATGGGGTGATGAGAGAGAAGCAGAGAGTGTCTAGGTTCTCTTAACCTGCACTGAGTAGGGACCTCACTTCCTCCACCTAGTTCCTTCAACTGTCTCTTCCTCATCCTATCACTATCACATCTTAACGCTAAATTTCTCTCTTTAAACTTTGTTAGAAAAGATGGGGGAGAGGCACGTTCTACTTATGACAAGAAAACAATGAAAACGGAAGATCTTTTCTTGCTCTTCTTCTTTATGAGAGTGGTTGATAGCTCATACAGCAACAATATCCGAGAATCTTCTTTTTTCCAAGTGATTTGAGATAATAAGCTGATACATATCGATCCTTCTTTTATTAATACACTTCAAAGGGAGTACTTGGTTTTGGTTTGGGTAAGTGGTTTTGATTCAAGAGGGCACAAGGTGTATTCTTTTTACCTTCTATTATTTGGTCCACTCTACATTTCTGATCCCTCCTTTTATATTCCAAAGTGATAGATAGATATCTGTTTTCAATTTAGAATTTCGGGTTTTTTTTGTATTCTATTACTTTTGCTGTATGGCTATCTAAATAATTGGAGCAATGGAAAGATGAGCAGTGGTAGGGAAATGTGCTAAAGACTACTGGTGGTGGAAAAATATTATAGTTGTCTGATTTCTTTTTTTTGGGATCTTTAAGATCTTGAGTTTTAGTTGATAGTGTTGCTGATTTTTAGTGTAAAATTCAGATTGGTATGCTAGACCTTGAAGTGTTGGGCATGGCTTTTTAGGTCATAGATGTATATTCATACTTGGGGTTGTAGAGATATAGTTCAAGTAGTCTTCTTTCATTTTTCATTTTTTTGGATTAGGAAATACTAGGGAATTGTAAGAATTGAATCAGGGCAGAGAAAAGAATGCATTAGGCCAGTGTTCATTTAGGTGCAATGTTAAAAGCGTTGGCTCCTAGATTCTTGTTGATTTCATATCTAGTGATCTTGGTCTCTGCCAGTGACAATGACTTTGTAAATTGTAATTGCGATGATGAGGGTTTTTGGAGTATACGCAACATTCTAGAATGTCAGAGAGTGAGTGATTTTTTTATTGCAGTTGCCTATTTTTCGATACCAATTGAACTTCTTTACTTTGTTAGCTGCTCCAACTTTCCTTTCAAATGGGTCCTTCTTCAGTTTATAGCGTTCATAGTCCTTTGTGGAATGACACATTTGCTCAATGCATGGACTTATTATGGACCGCACACATTCCAGCTGATGCTGTCCCTCACCATTGCCAAATTTCTCACGGCATTGGTTTCGTGTGCAACTGCCATAACCCTTTTAACTTTGATTCCACTTCTTCTCAAATGGAAAGTGAGGGAGCTTTTCTTACAGCAAAATGTGTTGGAATTAGATCAAGAGGTTGGGATGATGAAGAAGCAAAAGGAAGCCAGTTGGCATGTTAGAATGCTAACCCAAGAAATTAGGAAGTCGCTTGACAAGCATATGATATTGTATACCACTCTAGTTGAGCTTGCTAAGACTTTGGACTTGCAAAATTGTATTGTATGGATGCCAAACGAGAATAGAAGGGAGTTTCATCTCACCCATGAGTTGAAAACTAATTCGAAAAATTATCATCTTTCTATCCCTTTTAATGATCCAGACGTGTTAGAAATACAAGGTAGCAAGGGGGTCAAGGTTTTGAGGCCTGATTCGGCACTTGCGGCTTCAAGTGGGGGAGGTTCAGAGGAGTTAGGTGCTGTCGCAGCAATCCGGATGCCAATGCTACGGGTTTCAAATTTCAAAGGGGGGACACCTGAGTTAATGGATACTTGTTATGCTATACTGGTTTTGGTTCTTCCAAGTATGAGTTCTAGAGGTTGGAGCTACAAGGGAATGGAAATAGTGGAAGTAGTTGCTGATCAGGTAGCTGTGGCTTTGTCTCATGCAGCAGTTCTAGAAGAATCACAAGTAATGAGAGACAAGCTTAGTGAGCAGAATCGTGCCTTGCAACATGCTAGGAAGAATGCAATGATGGCAAGCCTGGCAAGGAACTCGTTTCAAAAAGTGATGAGCCATGGGATGAGGAGACCGATGCACTCAATCTTGGGCCTGCTTTCTATGATCCAAAATGAGAATGTGGGGTTCGAGCAAAGGATTGTTATTGACACATTGGTGAAAACCAGCAACGTGCTTTCAACTTTGATTAATGATGTTATGGAAATTTCAGCAGAAGATACCGGAAGCTTCCCTTTAGAGATGAGGCCCTTTCGTCTACGCTCCATGATCAAGGAAGCTTCTTGCCTTGCCAAGTGCTTGTGTGTGTATAAAGGTTTTGGGCTTGAACTTGATGTTCAGAGTTCTTTGCCTGATTTAGTGATAGGAGATGAAAGAAGGGCCTTTCAAGTTATTTTACACATGGTTGGATATCTATTAAACATCTATGATGGTGGGAGAAATGTCATATTTCGGGTTTCTTCAGAGAATGGTAGTGAGGGCAAGACAGGTAGAATGTTGGGGACGTGGAAACCAAATGCTCCAGATGAGTTTGTATGTATAAAGTTTGACGTGGAGATCAGTGAGGGTAGTTCTCTCTCAGACGTAGCTAGCTCAACCACAAACTATTCTGGTAGGAGGCAAAACAGTGCTGAAGTTAAGGAGGGCCAGAGCTTCAGCATGTGCAAAAGGCTTGTACAGGTGAGGCATCAAATATTATTTTATTCATGTGGACCACACATGCCATTTTTTTGTTAATTGTTGCTGCATTATTGTGCAATAGAGGTCACGACAGCAGACACCTCACGAGGTAAAATGTTGCCATTTTATTTAACTGCATCTTGAGATGAAAATGTGTTGCATGGAGTAAAATTTGTGAAAGAAAACCTTTTTTAAGTTTATGACATTTTTGGTGCTGGTTCCATTGTTTAAATCTAAAGGATAGTTATCATGCTTTACATCTCGTAAATGCATCTGATTGGATTGGAGGTGTTCTTCTTTTGTAGGATATTTCTATATGACCTTATTCCATGGACAATCTCTCAGCTAGTTCTGTTTCTGAAAATGACAACTCACTTCTGCGTCCAAAAAACCTCATCAAATATTGCTCAATGATTTCTTTCGTCCTAACATGCTTAGTGTCAGTTGGCGTGACTTTTGCAACCATCTCCATTCAAAGAAATTGTTTTGAGCCCATGCCTACCAAAGATAATTCTAACTTGAATTATTCTTATGAGTAGTCATTTTTTAAATTAACTTTTGATTTTTTACTTAAGTCAAAAGTAGTTTTTAATTAATGCCAAATGGACTCTTAATCTGTGCCCCATTTGTTTTTTACAGCCCTTTTTGGGTGTGTGGTGGTGGTGGTGGTGGATTGTTGTTGCCAGAATGGTCTCTTGCCTTTGTTTGCCCCTTGGCTTGTACTGTAGCATACTTTAAAAGCTTTATTTATTTATTTATCTTGTTAATTTGTCTCCCTGGAGTATTTTTAAGATGCATTAACTATATATCATATTCAACATTATTAAAAATGAAGTTTATATGCAGATGATGCAAGGTAATATCTGGATATCTTTGAGCCCTCTGGGTTTTGCACAAGGCATGACTCTGGTTCTCCGGTTTCAAATCCGTCCATCTTATGGAAGAGCCATATTTTCCCTCAGGAACTACCTCAGAACAACCAAATTCCAATCCTCAGTTCAGAGGCCTTCATGTTATACTTGCCGATGATGATCATGTAAATAGGATGGTAACCAAGAAGCTACTTGAGAAGTTAGGCTGTGAAGTGACAGCTGTTTCATCTGGGTCTGAATGCCTTAGTGCTCTTAGCTATGCTGAAAATTCTTTCATACTAGTTGTTCTGGATCTTCAAATGCCAGAAATGGATGGTTTTGAAGTGGCAACACGAATCCGGAAGTTTCGAAGTCGTAACTGGCCATTGATTATAGCTGTGACTGCCAGTGCTGAGGATAATGTTTGGGAGAGATGCCTACAGATGGGAATGAATGGAGTGATTCGAAAACCTGTTCTCTTACAAGGGATGGCAGATGAACTTCAAAGGGTTCTGCAGAGGGCCGGTGAACGGTTGTGAAAATAAGTTGTAAAGATGATCAGGCATTGGTTTATAGAACAATCGTTCAGGGTTCTTCAGTAAGCTCTTCATCAAAATCCAGCATGGAGATGTTTAACTTATAGCATTATACTACATGTATACAAAGTGTAAACTTCTACATTTTTCTAACCATTTTCCTTGTCTAGCTCAATGGCTAGAATTTCATAGAATGGATAGTAATGATTACTGAGAAATAACATTTCTATATAACATTAAAAGGAACTAGAGTATGATTCACATAAGTGAAGTAATACAGATAGATTGAACTTTCCACATTGTTTTGATGTATCCTCTAATTAGTGTTTTGTAAAAAGTTGTAGATCTTGTATTGTTTTCTTTTGATTCAACCATGTTGTCATTACAGGGGAAACACAAGAGAACACACTTAATGTTTTGAGTGATGAAACATTTTTGGTCCTGCAAACATATGTTCACTGGGTGGTTTTGCAAAGAATGTTGAGTCAAAGGTTAGATGATGTCCTGAATTTAAAAATGCAAGTCATGTTGAACAATGAACTTAAATTTAGTTGAACTTGAGATTATGTTTGCAGTTGGCTTCTAGTTTTACTTCAATACATGGGATGCAGATTTGTTATGCACAGTTCATGCACAAGACTATATATATATATATCGTGGGTGTCCGGGCCAGCTTGCGCATATCTTGACTAATCATACGGACTCTGAAGTTAATGATCAAGTAAATTTCTAGTAATCTTGAAATTTATAAGACTTGAACTGATGATTTTTAGAGAAGAAATATAGAGCTTGACCAGTCAAGCTGCACCGCTAGTAACTGCTATTTTATGCAGGTTAAGATAGTGAGGTTGCTTATCTTGGTCTGTGATTTATGCTCGCCGCGCCTTTCATCCCGTAAATCCAACCTCATTGCTCTCATAAATAATATTAATTGCTCTACTCAAACTCTAATTATTTCAATTCAAAAAACATGTAATTATTAAATCACACAAACAATAATAAATCAAAACTAAAAAGTTAACAATTTTACAATTAATTTGGTAAAATTAAAAAAAAATAGTGTTTTTATCTTGATTTGTCGATGGTTAAGTGGTGGTGGTAGTGGCCGGAGACTAAAGAAGAAGATTAGGCCTATGTTTTTTCTTATTTTTTAAGTTGATTATTTTTTTATTCTCTTTTGTTTTTTAATTCTTTGCGGTTTGATTTTATTGGGTTCATCCTATATATTTGTTTTTAATTTCATTTTTATTATTTTTTTAATCTATAAATAATTTATCAAATTACAAATATTTTTCAATTTCATATTTAACATATTAGATTAGATTTAACATATTGAACTGAGTTTGCTTTGTTTTTTTTTCTAAATTTTTTATGTTTCGCCTTCTACTATTTTTTTTCTTCTTATTCAACTGGGTCTAAAATTCTATTTTTTTTTCTTATTTGATAATTTCAAGGTGTGTTATTATTTTTTTTTTTTTATAATATTTTATTAATTGTTATTGTATTTTATTTATTATTTGGATTACGGCTTGAATCAATCACTTGGACTTTTTTTCTTTTCACTCTAATATTTTTTATATTAAAAAAGTTTTTACTTGCGAAGAACATGTAATGAATCTAGTTGATAACTTGATACTAATTTTAATATTTTATTAAAAAGCAGAACAAATCAAATCAGTATCTTTCTTTTCATCTAGACCGATGCTTTAGGGTTATATATAGACTTCTCTGCTTCCAGAATAGAAAGAGGCAGAATGAGTGCAGAGGCAGAGTACTTCTCCAAAGATTTTGAATGGGAAACACTACGACAAGAAATAGAAAACAACCCTTCTTATCAGTACCACCTACTCCCTTTCACTGATACTCCTTCACAACAACTAGAAATTCAAGCAAGTGAAGATTCAGAAGCATGGAAGAGGTTCCATCATCGCCATTCCTCTGGCAAATTCTTCAAGGTCCATACTTTTTGTTTCTGCAATTGAGTTTGGATTCGTTTTCTTGGTTTTAAAGAAATGGATTAGGTTTTTTTAAGTGCAGGAGAGAAGGTATTTGTTGAAGGAATTCCCTGAGTTGGTTTCTTGTAAAGAGTTTTCGAAGGTTTTGGAAGTTGGCTGTGGCAATGGCAGTTCTGTTATTCCTATCTTACGGTAACTTGTAAAAACAACTTCAACTTCGCTTTCCTTCTGTTTAACGTTGTGATTTTCTGTGGAACTGTTCTTATATAGGGCTTTTCTTTTTTAAGGGGGAGGGGGGGGGGATCTCTCACAAAATGTTTAACACAATAGTGACCAAAGAAGGCTATACAGGGCTTTCCTTTTTTAAGATAACCTGATAGAACAAATCCGTTGCCAGAAATGGTCCTGATGATGACATAATAATGATCACATTTTCTTTCTTTCTTTCTTTTCTGCCACTTGCTAAAAAATTTATGTCATTTGGAAAATCATCGTTGGAAAAATTTCTCATTTATGGTATTGACTTCATGCCAGATATAATTTCTTATGAATGAAATATTCTCTCTGTGTCATGAACAATTTGTTCTGTATTTTTTTGTGACATTTTGCCATCGAATACAGCAGTATTCAGGGAATGTGTAGTGATGCCTTCATTTAAACTCAGCCAACTGGTAGTGAACTTGCAGGGAATTCTGATAATCATCTTGCATGCACGTGTTAAACTTAGTTAGATTCTTTCATTGATATTTTCGGTAATGAATATTCATATGTTGCTTGCACCGTGTAATATCATTTCATTAACAGACCTTAAATCATGCTTCTGGTGTTCTGTCCATTAAAAATTTCTCTCTTTTCTTTTTGTAGTGGCAACAAGGACATTATCGTATATGCTTGTGATTGTAGCAGTGAGACTCTTGAGAGGGCTAAAGAGATTGTTCATTCCAGTAGTATATTCGCAGTCCAAAATCGTTTCCACCCATTCTTCTGTGACTTCGCTTTTACTGGCTTCCCGAAATGGTTGGTTTGTGATTCTTGCATAGAAAGTTTATCACTGAAACAACAAGAGTGCTCCACAGGTTGGTACTTCTTTCTTGTTTCCTTTTTCATCCTTGGCTACTGCAACCAAAGGTACATTTTTTTCTGGTTAATTCTGCTCACTTCTTCAGATGTTAAAGAGGGTGGTGTGGCAGATAAGAGTGGTTCATATTTGTCAAGAGAATGTGGCTGTTGCATTGGTGGGGTTGATTTTGTTAGCTTGGTATGTTTTCTTTTTTTCTACTTATGTGTTATTCTGTTACTGACATCCATCCGACCCACTTTTTAGCATCTGGTTGTAGCAAAATAAAATAGCAAATAAGTTACTATAGTATATCTCACATAAATTTCTTGGATAACTAAAATCACATTGGTTGTAGCAAAATAAAATAGAAACTAAGTTGCTAGTATATCTCACATAAATTTCTTGGATAACTAAAATCACACTTATCTAATTTAGGCCTCGTTGCAAACAATAAAAGATCATTTATTTGAGCTAAACAAGAAATAAAGAGAAGATCTTTGGAGCATAGAAAAGATGCAGCAGCCACCATGGAAGTGCGCAAACCATGGACTGAATGTATTGGTTCAATCATGACTTTTTTGTGTGGCATGGTTAATGCTTTGCGAGGAAAAAAATCAATTTATTGCAGAAGAACAAAGAAAAAAGAGTCCTTTCCCCCCCACAACTTAGATCACTTAAGTTGTCCTGGTGAAGAAATTGTTGCTTGTAAGAACTAGCTGAGAAAACAATATTTAAGAACCTAGACGAGATTCAGGCGGATGTTTCAAAGTTTATCATACCATCTGGTTTTATTATCTGTTAGTCTCAATCATCATGTAATTACACCCACCATGATCTTGGATATACTCTTCTTGCAGGTGCTTACATGACTTCAAGTCATGCTCCTCTCTTTTTATCTAAAGGTGATTTTCAGTGTTTTCAATTTGGAGATCTATACTTGGTAGTATATTGCTTCATTTCATGCGTCTCATGCATTAATGAACTATCATAAATGCCAAACAAAATAAAAAAATAAAAAATGGCGAATGATTTTCTATTGTTCATGATTCCAATATGAATAACGGTTTATAGCTTTTCCATGTTCTGGTAGTTTGTTTTGCAAAAGTGACATTTGTTTATCGAGGTGTTTCTTTTCTTGTGTATGATACCAGATATTCACACTATCAGCAGTGCCACTAAAAAAAATGTCCCCAGCTATCATGGAGTGCTTTTCTGTCCTGAAGCCTGGTGGCCTGCTACTTTTCAGGGATTATGGTAATAGAATTACAACCCTAAGATCACTAATTGTACAGTGACAATTGATTAATTGATACCATATATCTGTATTCCATTTTTCATCCTTTCCATTGCTCACTGTATTCTGCAACTACTTCATATAACTGCTAACAGATGTTTTGATGACATTCAGGGCTATATGACATGACTATGCTGCGGTTTGAGCAAGAAAAGAGAGTGGGGTTCCGTGAGTACATGCGATCAGATGGAACTCGCTCTTATTTCTTCTGTTTGGATACGGTCAGGGATCTTTTTGCAGGTGTAGGGTTCATTGAGGTACTTGTTATATCTCTTCTATTGGGCTGTTAACAGTTACTGCATTCCAGATTTCTATGGTGTTTGCGTTCACTTTCTATTAGGCCTGCATGGTTGCTACCAAGTATCTGAAACTGAAATTATTATTTGGTACTCAATTGATATCGAGTCTTAAAGTTGATTAATTCTATTTACTTGGAAACTTAAACATAGATACTTTTTCTTGACTGTTGCATGCATTCACTTGTGCAGCTTGAGCTTGAGTATTGTTGCGTCAAGTCTTTAAATCGCCGTAAAGGGAAGAGCATGCAGAGGGTGTGGGTTCATGGGAAGTTCCAAAAGCCCGCATGAAGTAGCAGTCAAGATGTCACTTGTTGAGGTACAGCTTTCAAGAGATAAAACCTTCTTGATCTCCCACCATACATTTCAGTTGCTGCCTTATCTTTTTAACATCCAGATGAGATTAACCAGTTTTGGGTTTTATCTGTTTTTACAAAGAACTAGGTAGGATCAATTGTTGGAGAAGGCATCTCATTCCTTCATTTTTTCTTCGTAGGGCATCTTGGGTGCATGGCATCCTGTCCCCTAGTTCTCAACTAGGCAACTAGATCCCTTAATAGTTCATCTTTCTACATGAAGATTGTAAATTGTTGTGCTACAATAAAGTCTCAATGGAACTAAGTGAAGTTATTTTCTCAATAGACATGACATCAAGGAAAGTAATTTTTTTTTAAGAAAATAAGTATCCTTGGAATCAGTTTTCGTACTATGAATTTTTTTTTGAGCATCAATGTGAAGTTACTTCTGAATTCGATTGTAAATAGATGATCCATACATTGAATGTTGCAATACTTGTGGCCTCCATTAGAATTTTAGCCCTCAACATGAGTAGATCCACATGTCAACCTCCAAAGATAAGTAGGGTTTTGTTGATCACCAATATTGTTACACCTTGTGTTCCCAAATTCCTGGAGGGCCTTGGGGGATTTGGTTAAAACAAATCACTTTTAGTGTCGATTTCGAGGGGGCATATATTTAAGTCAAAAAGGTAAACAGGGAGCCTCTATAATTTGAAATGAAAGTCATTTCATGGGTCTCTTCTCACTTTAATCTGTCCATTTCGAAGTTTATTTATTCTTGATCTTGTCGATCAATTTGGCAAACACCATGAACCTCTAATAAAGTCTTACACCTCTCATAAAGTCTTACAAAATATTACCGGTATCCTCCGGGCTAGGTTTCACGGGGTAAATTTTTCGCTACACAAATAAAATCATGCAGTAGTCTAGTTTCTTGCTAGACTTGGTCTTTTCTCACTTTTCACTCGTGTTTGTCTATATAACTAAGTGTTTTTTCCTTACCCAGAGAGGTTTTTCACACTTTTTCTTGTTGCACATCACAATAATCTGTGTAAGTGTGTAAACACTTAGACCTTAGGCAAACACGAGTCTGAATCTAATAATGGGACTAGACTGCCTAGGATCGAAATTGTGATGAAAATTGTCCCCGTGAGTAGCTAGAGCTTAATTTGTAATGTTCTTATACAACCCGTGTGGACGAAATTCATGTTCTGACCCCAACATAGTTTCAGTCAATACGAACAATTCTGTTGAATTTTATTGAATGAAACACAGAATAAGACAAGGGAATTAAATGTTCAGGAATCCAATGTTCAATGGATGAAAATTTATAAAGTTTACAAGAATATGCCAATATTTTTTTTATGTTGAAGCACAAGGAGTAAATATTGGGTTTCTCCGAACTATAGACCCAATTAAGATGAATAAATTGGATTTAATTCAATTATACAAAAAAAAATTAAACCAATAGTAAATGGATCCACAACCTATTAAATACACCCAAACAAAAAAAAAGAGTAAAAAAATGATATAAAAAACTGGTCTTGATCATCTTAGCATGACAAATCTATAACTCATGTAATTAGGGTTGAGCTAATCCAGGATACTCATCAAACCCGCTTTATTTTTTCAAACCTCTCACTTAGATTTTTGACCCGAAGCACTCAATCTATAAAAATCATGAACTTCAATTCTCAATCAATCAAATATTAAAAAAAAAAGATTAGAAAAATAACAATTGAAACAATAATAACAACAACAATAATAATTTATTTAAATAAAGGGTGAAATTGAAAAGAAAAATAATTTAGTAAGAATTTTTTTTTCTTGAAAGAGAATGAAGATCAAAATTTCATAAAAAATGAAACATTGTTGTCATTAAAAGGTGAAATTAAAAGAATAATGGCTTTTATAAAAGGGTCTAGAAAAAAAATTAGAAATTAAAACTATGAGGACCAAATTGAAAAACATATCACCATCAATTTGAATTAAAGGATGAAATTGAAAAAAACACTCAAAACTTCTATAAAAGAGCCAATACCAAAAACTACAAATCAAAAGAATAAGAATTGAAGTTGAAATACCAACAACAAAGAGGGATAAAATGTATTTTTCAAGGGAGAAAAAAAATTTTGTGAAAAACTAGACCAATAGAAAAAAAAGGGAAAGAGGCTTCTAACGACATTACAAAAGAAAACTTTGGATGTTTGAGGTATTACATGATCTATCCAAAGTGCATAAAAGTCTCATATGTCCTCCAAGTGTTGTACTTGAACACCCATTTTTGTTTATTTTTCATTTATCCAAACATACAATTGCCCATGAGATGACTTTATAATTACAGATAATCACTGTGAAAAAAACAAAAACACCTCTTTTATTTTATCACAATAACTTGAAATTGTTTTTTTGGAAGTATGCAATTGGATAAAAAAAAATAGTTGAGTCAACCCGAGCTACCATGATAAATGTGTGATCCGGGTAATAAGGGTGAGCCAACCAAAGGTAACCTTTAAAACCTGTTGCCTAGAGTATGAGACCAAGATAAGCCTATAAAAAAAAGAAAAATTACAAAGTTGATTTGTTAAAATAAAATAATGTCAAAAATGGATTTAGTAAAGAAAATGAGTCAAAGCAAAGATGTTAACCCATGTTAACATCTCAAAATCATGACCTAAATTATTAAACTAGAAGTACTATATATAAATAAATCATGAAGCTCAATCCCTATCAAATTTGAAGGATTAAACCAGGAACAAATTCAATTACATAAGAATCTAAAAAAAAAATGTAATTAAAAAAATAAAGGTGAAAATCAAAATCAAAATAAATGCGAGGGAAACAATTTTTTCTTGATTGGAAGGTTGAATTGGAAAGAAAAATAACTTTAACAAAAGAAAGAAAGAAAATCAAAAGAATAAGGACCAAGTTGAAAAAAATAATTGACCATAAACTTTGATTAAATGATGAAATTAAAAACCAATAAATTTTAACAAAATAGCCAAAAGAAAAAAAAAACAAAAGAATAAGGACCAAATTGAAAATATAATAAATAAAAAATTATAATCAAAGAAATAAATTAAAAAAATCAAAATCAAAATAATAAGGAATGAAATTGAAACACCAAAAATAAAAAGGACCAACATGTGTTTTCTTAGGAGAGGAGAGAGAGAAAAGGAAAAAATCCCTCATTGTATTTCCTTTTTTATTTTATTTTATTTTAGGTTTTATTAGTTTGGTCAATTTAATTTATTGTTTTATATATATATATATATATATATATATATATATATATATATATATATATATATATATATATATATATATATATAATTCCAATTGAATAACAAAATTGAAAAAAATAAAAACCTTGGGACCGAAACACATAAAGGCATTTTTAAAAAGAATTGCAGTGTAATTTTATTAAAGAAATTAAAAGAATAAGGACCGAAATGAAAAGTAGCATATATGACCAATTTCAATTGGAGGACAAAATTAAAACAAATTAAAACTTTCATACCAAAAAATTAAAGGAACCAAAAATAAACAAAAAATTAAAAAAGAATAAGAACTGAAATGAAAACCAACATATATAATCCATTTCAATTGAAGGGCACAATTGAAAACAATAAAAATTTTCATTGAAGAAATCAGGAATAAAATCGAAATCAAAAGATCAGGAACTAAAATAAACCAATCACAAACATGAAGGATTTATATGTAATTTCAGACGGCAGGAGAGAGAAAAGGGAGAAAAAACTAAAAATCATTCACCAGCGATTCACCGATCACCGGTCACTGACACGCGCCGTATCGGGAGGCCGAGGACATGGCGGCGCACCAAATAACACAACGGACGAGGAGTTTCCACTGCCAAACACGCGTGCACATGAAACACTGTTGGCTCGTCCGTACCACGCACCTGTAGTGTTTCCGATAAGAAGTTATGAAAAATGGTAAATTACCTATAAACCCCTGGACTCTGTGATAACCATGAAAAAAACCGGGAGTGAAAGTAACACAAACCCCCCGACTTCAGGTCTTCGTTTTTGTCTTTTGGGGGGTATGTTTGTAGTTTCATTGTGCACAAATATGTGAAAATCCAAAAACACCCTCCATTGTTCCTGGTCCTTTTGTCAGCTCCTAGAGGTTAAATAGTAGATTTACTGTGAAAAGAATTTGAAAATACCATACATGTTCCCTAAAAATATTCAAAATACTCCCGGTTCTGAGGGTTAAATTTTTCGGCCCTATGTTTAAAATGATAATTTTACTGCCGAAATCTACAGCAATATGTGTCTATATACACAATTAAAAAGCTGTGGTGAAAGGGCCACAACTTTTATATTATAGTTAATATAGCTCATCAACAATTAAAAAAGAAGAAGAAGAGGTGTTGGATAAAAATGTGACCGGCCTATTACCTAAAATTGGAACACAAGAGAAATCATGATAATTTATTAAAACCTCCATGAACAAGGTTAGTTGTCGAGGTTACGCACAGCAATTAAGCTGGTGACGATGTTCATATGATCATATAATCACTCAAGAGTGATGATCTATAGATAATTACTTATACTAATGCTTAACAAATTCTTAAAGAAAGCCTCAGTGTCACAGCTAGATAAGCTTCCAACAGTGTAGATTAGATGATATATGAAATATGAAAATGGAGATAAACATTGAAGCACAATCGATCCTTCCGTGGAAAGTTAGGTCAATTTTTTTTTCCCAGCAGGGGAAAGTAAACATGAGTAATTTCCATTGATGATGTGCATGATTCTCCATCATCTTTTTGTTATTAAATTAATTATCTTGTAACTTAATCCTAGGCTTTATCCGGTGGTCCTCCTGGGTGCTGTGGATTCCTTTTCAAAGTATTATAGTTAATTGTGCTAGCTGTTGGACTTTCAACATGGCTGGTGAAACGACACTATAGAAAGTGAAGCGAGTGCGAAGAAAGGAGGAGATTATTTTAATAAAAAGAAATTGATTAATTATTAAACCCTAGGAGGGCTCCAATGGAGCACTGCTGCTTTATTTAACAGCACCAGAATATTGCGTGCATGAATGTAGAAATTAAGGTAAAATAATTGATCCATCTTCATTAACAATGGCATGTGAAGATGGTCCTCCATGTTTATTTTAAACCCATTTTAGTGTAAAATAAACATCGATTTTAGAAACGTTGTACGGAGAAAGTTGTGCTCACTCTCTTTTTTAAAGTTTAGATAAAGGGATAGTTTTCTATGAGTTAATGGAGTTATAATCATGAAGACCTTTATATGACAAGTATATATGTGAATAATTTAGGTGTGAATTAATCTGAAAAGCCATTATTTATTATCAACACAGTCCCTTTTCACTTGGAAAATAAACATATTTTTTTTTTCTATATAATAAAAGAAAAGAACTAATTCTAATAAAGTAAAATATTCTCTTTATTAATGAGTTTACCATAAACCAATTTCAACTTTACAAGTGAATATTAAATAAATCTATAATTTTAAGCGTCATGTTATTAGATAAATCATATCTTGAGACCTTACCTAAGAGCTTATACTTTTTGGTCGATGTAATCCCTTAACATTGTACTATAGCAACATTTCTAAAATTCTTGAACCCGATCCCCCCCTCCTTGTCTTTGAATCCTAAGAAAACAAATAAAATTTTTCTATCTTTGATATATTAAGAGAAAAATATTGTGTTAAATAAAATAGAGAGATCCAAAAAAATTGCGATTTCTTGAAACAATGACTTATAAATATGTTCAATTTTGATCAAATGCTTCAATCATAGCTATTTGTGATCTCATTGAGCCAAGATTTTGTAGAAATGCTCATAACATGATGTTAATTTGAATGGTGGAGATTGGATTTAGAGTAGCCTAATTCGTGTTTTTAACTATGAATAATAATCATGATTTTGTGATTCATAAAAAAAGAGAGGAGAATTATTCTGCTGTTTTGTGATTGATTTAGATATCTCAATCTCTAAATTAGAGAGAGAAAAAAATAAAAACAAAAAACAAATATGAATTCATCAAAAGATTGTGAGAAGTTCATCTAGGTTTCCAACATCATTAATCAAGTGAAATGTCATGATGAAATAGTGGATGATATGAAGAAAGTAGAGTAACTTGATGTTAAATTAACAATGTTAAAATATTATTAAAAGGATTAAAGAAAGTGGTCAAAATAGAATGAAACCAATGTTAAAAGGAATAAAGAGTAAACGAGGAAGGTGCAAGTAGAGTTAACTACTATTTTTTATTATATTATGACTATCATTGATTAAAATATTATTACATCATCTATAGTTGGGAAATCCTTTTACTATAAGATTAAAGGTGATTATTACTCAAGAATGATAATGAGGTAAAAGATAATTTATCAATCACTTAAGGCTTATAAGATTGCTAGAACCACTACATATTGAACTAGATCCAATCAATCAAAAAATAATAATAGTTTTGCCAAATTTACATACAAATAAAATTATTGAAATAAGATGGGTAATAGCAAAAGTCAATGTTACGAGCTTCTGGGATATTCACAGTAGTGGGATCATATTCGTGATTTATAAAAGAAAAATTTAGAGAAAACCTTCACTATACCAATTGTTAGAGCAAAACTAGGAGATGATATTCTTGAAAAAACCTTAGTCACAGATTATATGAAATTTGATTTTATACATGTCTCATATCTTAATCCATCCTTATATTATTAATTGTACATCAACCCCAATTATTAGAGAATTTTTTTAACCATTACCAATGACATCTTGAATTTAGATTTTATTGTAGTTAATCCATCGTTAAATTATAACATATTTTCAGTTGCACAAATAATCTTAATTTTATCTTTTTCAAATCGAGCGTTTTAAGAGTTTTTAAAGAAATTGGGTATTTGCGATATTTATGCATTAACTTGAGAGGAAGTACTATTGGTATTTCCTAATTTTGTATTAGGGATTTAGAGTTAATTTCTCAATTATAAGGTTTCTAATTTATTTTCTAAGTTAGATTAGTTAGTATTGTGTGTGTTTGTATCATGTTCCTTCGTCATTCTCTAAATAAGAAAAGGATCAAAATAGTATTTGTTTTATATTAAAAACATGGTATCAAAATAAGATTAAATATGCTATAAAATCAACTTGTTTCACTTGTATTTGTGAAGGTATACAAATGTTACACAAAAACATGGGGGGTGGTAAATTTAGGATTGTTTAGGCATAAATTGCATAAATCAGAGCCTAAAATGATATCATAAGTAAATTTGATATGACATCAGAATTTTAATGAGTAAATGATCAAGAGTTTGAAACTCATCATTCTCGTTCTCTCTTCTAATTAAAATCAATTAATATCACAATATTACATGGGTCTATATAAACTTTAAAAATATATTATTATTTTTTTACTTGAAATACATGTTATAAAATACAACCTCATCTATTATTTTAGATTTTCAAGACGAAATGATTTTTTAAATATATATTACTTATCTAAGGGTAACAACTTGGAGAAACTTTGGCATATTGGTTTTCAATAACTATTACCATGAGCTTTCTCTCTTGTCTTCATCATAGGTTATATGACATGATCAAAAGCAACTCTTCGAAATCGTAGCTTCCTTTTGATTTGCTTAATTTCAAACTGCAACTTGCAATTTAAAATTGTAAATGTAAGGTTTGGTCTTATAGTTGCCACCTCCACAAGAACCACTACCTTGACAATTACTACCATCAATTCTCCGTTTGAATTATGGCATTTTCCTTCTTTGTTTTTTTCCAGCTACCTTTGATTTCTAGTGGGAGCATATGAATAATTTAGATTATGTTTGATATTGTTGGCGTAATGGTTATTTTTAGAAATATTTTTTATTTAAAAATACATCAAAATAATATATATTTTTATTTTTAAAATTATTTTTAACATTAGCATATCAAAATGATTTAAAAACACTAATATTTTTTATTTAAAACAAAAAATAAAATAAAATAAAATTTGATTTAAAAAAAAAAACACTTTTATAACAAAAAAACAAACAAGCTCATGGTAAGAGTGCACGCATTCAGCCAACTACCACTCCTGACTTTTTTGGAGAAGAAATCCATCCACGGGATCCTAAAACTTGGCTCATCTATATACATATTAGATAATTTCTTGACAAATTATAGTTCACGGACTACGGATTTAAATAGGAAGGGATGCTTTTAGTGTTGAAATCTTGAAAATTTTATAGAATGCCCTCAATATTTTAAGAACAGGGTACTTCGATTCTCGTCCTCAACTTCAAGTTTCTTAATTGATATATAGATACGGAATAACAACACTTTTTTTTTATTCAAATAAATCTTTTTTTTTAATATTTTATAAATCTAAATGAACGAATAAAATTACAATAATTTAATCTGTCGTACTCAATTTTATTCTTAATTGATATATAGGTACGGAAGAGCACCACGTTTGGCTTCAAATCACAAGAAGCTTCACATAGGTTTAATCAACTTGAAATATTATATATCTTTTAATAAATTCATGATATATATATATATATAACATTTTACAAAAACCTATAAACAAGCATTCATATCCTATTAAACCATTTAAAAATATCATTACAACCTCTGAATAAATCATTCTCTGTATACGAGAAATCATCATTCAAGGCCTTCAACCAAAAAGCAAGACGGTAAAGGATGAGCTAAAACAATATATTCCAATCAGTTTTTAAAAAAAAAGATCAATAACCTGTTTCTTGCTGTCCAAATACCCTATAAAATGATATATAATAGCATTGTGAAAGCTCTTCATCGGATCTTTCTTTTAGCCATTACACTCCACTGCAAAATCACACATGCACCCAAGAATCCCAGACCATTTCAGAAAGTGTTGTCAAATCCTCCAAGATTTTACCACAGCTGATGATAGCTAGAAATTTCGTGGCAGATTTTCGGGTTTGGGTTGAACAAAAGTTAATAAGATTAAACAAAAAATTATATAGTATAAGAAATTAAAGAAAATAAACTATATTTAAATTTTGAAAAACCATGAAACTCAGTAAGAAGATGATCAGAAGAAGATCGAAGACAATGTTACTCCAAAGTGATGAAAATATTAAAGCAAAGTCATGGTAGGAAAATACACAAAGATACAGTAGCCATTGATATCTTTTATTCATCTCTATCTTGCCCTATTTTCTCTGAAAATATATACCCTTTTAAGCTCTAAATCAAACCCTTTTTTTGTTCGAATCCTCCCTCACTCCTTTTTATTTCAACTGTAGAAACTCCTAGCTAATAGGGTGGTCTGCCATGAGCCCAGCCGTATCCTTCATGGTTCAGCTGTCCATTGGGCACCAAATTTGGCAATTGATAAACTGGCATTGATGTTGCTGGATCCCCCATGCCCCCGCCGTTACCTTCACCGCTGCCGCTGCCGCCGCCGAGCTGCCCCTGTGCGCCTCCACTGCCTTCCTCTTCATCTTCTAGTGGCAATCTCTCATAAGTAGCGTTTGAAAATGTTGCAGCAATAATCATTACAGGTCCTGATGCAACGAGTGATCCTACCACACTGCCTCCTACCACTTGCCCTTGCCCTCCGGCTAGATATATAGTTAGTCCCGTCGCTCCCGGCGGGGCTGGTCCAGGCAAGAACGCTCCGGTGAGCGACAGAATCTCGAACCGGCCATGGAGAGCCATAACAGCACCGGCGGCGGAAGGTTGCTTGAGGGTTACATTGATTACCATACCGCTTCCACTGAGCACGCAAACTCCTCTCTGCCTCTTCCTTGCAAAACAAGCTAAATCCTCAGCTATGTCAGATCCATTAGCTATCTCCATCACATGACTCTTGAGTGCATTAGGGCTATCTCGAGTAACAAAAATTGGTGGCTTAGGCCTGTTCTTGGACCCTGGTGGACGGCCTCTAGGGCGGCGAGAGGCGACGTCTATGGCGCCTTCTCTAGGCTCGTCGCTATTTTCTCTTTCGTCTTCCTGCTCATCTTCCTTGCCGGCACCGCCACTCTCGGTTGCCTCTCTATTGTTGTTGGCCATGGATATACCTAGATCTGGCTTTTTCATTGGAGACGATGAACTGGTTGATGTGTCCATCCCCGGCAGTCCCACTTGCCCTGTCCACCACCGGTTTGCCATGGGAACACAAACAAGATGATCAAAAACCTATATTACTCGCAAGAAAATTAAGAAGGTCCTCCTCCTTCTTCTGAATCTTATGAGCTAAAGATTATATATAGATTGTCTTATACGGATATATAGTACTAATATAGATCAAGGAAGGAAGCAACAAATATCGACGATGATCTAAGTTAATACAAATAAAGAGAAAAAGATTTACAGAAGAAAGAACTAAAGTAAAAGTAGCTAGCTATGGCAAGTGATCATAACTAATGAACAAACTAAAGACTGGCTGATAATTAATAAAAACTCCAAGCCCTAACTAAGAATATAAAAAGAAACACCTCTCAAGACTTGAAATTTATGATATGAAAAGGAAGAAAGATCAAGAACCAGAAGTGTTTCTTTATCTTGGATTCATGGTTTTTATGGATGTAAATTAGTGAATGTTTGCCTTGATCTGGGGGGCGTGTCAACTTCTTGGGGGATCGAGCTGTGGGAGGGTTTTGTATTTTTCTCTCTAACAAGCTAGCTAAAATGTGGGTCTGTGCTTATCTTTCTTTCTATAATATATTTTTTTTCTAACTCACTATCATGGGAATAGTTTATATATTTAGAGATGTGAGATGGTGGTGTTCTTAGAAACTAGGGTTTTGAGTGTAGGGTAGCGTGCGCTTGAGAAAGTGGGGTGCACGTCCTTCTCCTTGGCCCCAACATGTGCGGTGAAGGAGACGGATGCTCTCTGGTCTACGATGTGGTAATAAACAAATACAACTTTTATTGTTAAAATATATTGCTCAAGTCTTTGAATATTGTATGTAATTTGTATATTTTCTTAATTTATTCCTGAATATATCATTAATTTAATTTACACATGGTTTTGTTTCTTTCTTTCGTGAGTTTGATACAGAATATTCTTAGCTACATACGCTACAAAATACATGAATACTCTCTTTAAAGCATTTGAAGTTAGTCTCATCAAAAGAAAATGCTATGAGAAAATTTGCCTTCATTATGCAATATTAATTTATTTGATTACTTGAAACAAAATTATTAATTTAGAGAAATTCATCTTCATTGTCCACTAATTAATCAATCCAGTGTGATATTGATGCTTTGCAGATTGCTGTGAAAAAAGGGAAGTGATTCATTTTATATATATATATATATATATATAAAAAAACCATTAGTTAATTTGAGTTTTTTTTCAATTCAATGGACGATTTGGTGTCTTATTAGCGTACAATTAATTACTATTTAACGATTAATTTAATCATCTTCTCCAGCAGCAAAACAAAGCAATGATTAGTTAATTTAATTAATGGTACTGCTTATTTCATTGCATGTGTATGAAGAAGAATATTAAATCATCAATTGTCCTATATATTAACAAATTAATTAAAATATGAAAGAAAAAATGTGTTATATATAATTATAAATGAAAGAAAAAGTTGCACGATCCTTTCATCACATTCACAGAACAGTTTTAGATCTATGAAATCTCTCTCCAAATAATAATTAATTATTAATAACATCCCTTATATAAAACGGGGAATTAAGGAATACTTTTTAAATACTTTGTTAATATATTTATTTATTTATTGAACATTTATTTCCATTCTTTACTATTATTGGTTGGAAAGTGTGTAGAAACCAAATTAAAGCTTTGTCTCCTAATAATAACTACGTGTGTTTAAATAACAACAACAACTTATTGTGACTTATATTTTATTATACATACTTTTTTTCGTCGTATGCCAATTTTATTATAAATTAAAGATAGATCACACCGGAGCCGGCGTCTCCCCTAAAATAATGTAGAACGTTTGCATCATCACTCGCCGGCAGCTAGAAGATATCTAGCCGGTTTTTACAGGCAATGAGTAAATCCATCACCGTCCCTTGGAATAATTCAACTTTTATATTATTTGTTTTGCCAACTTATAATGATGTTAACGAGGCATGAAAACTAGAATAGTATAATATAAATTAATTAGAATAAACATGAATTAATTAGTGATCAACTAGCTCCACCTTCTAAAATGTGTAATGATCTAACTAATAATTATTTGGACAAGTGATAGTAAATTCTCTATAGTTTTATGAATCACATATTCAAATATTCTATATGACGCATATGCTTCATTAAAAGATGAGATTAAAGCTATTTCTTATCTTTATATTATATGATATATACTTTTAAAATCGTTGGGAGATCATTTTAGTTTTTCATGAAGTGTAAATTAGTTTAAGGGAATTTATTTTATTTTATTTTATTGTAATATTTGTTTAGGAATATAGTTAATGAGCATCTTTGAAATCAAATTAAAAAGTTTTTGGTAGAAAGGATTCCACCAATAGTAAACGCTATCTTGAATCGCTTCGACAACTACTATCTTTGGTAGAAAGGATTCCACCATCTTGTTTTTATGGTGAATGATGGGATACTTAAAAAGTTTAGTGGATTGGACTTTAAGAGGTGACAATATAAAATATTATTTTATATGATCACAAAACTTTGAGCTTGATTAAGTTTTTGTAAAAAAAATCAATAAAATTATCAAATAACAAATTCAATTTTATTATATGTGTTAGCTTTCGATGTATAAACCAAAGTGATTTTATGTACAAGACCTACATCTTAAATATATTGATATGATGTGTATAGTTAAATTAAGAGTGCAAAGACACTTTAGAAAGATCTAGACACAAAGTTCAAAGTTGACATTGTTGTTATGAAAGAAATTATGATCGGCAAAATCTTAGATTTCTAGATTGTTGACTCAAGGATGGTTACGAGTGAAGTTCAAGATTTTCAACTCATCCTGCATAATAGTTATAACCATAATTTAATGGTGATGCAAAGTATAAAAATAAAACTTAATATTGGGGTATTATGGCACTACCCACCTCTAAAAGTCAACTCATGAAAATTAAAAAGCATTAACATCATTTGGGTCACCCATGAATATATATAATCTTTACCGATTTATCCAACTTACTCCATTCCAAAAAGGAAAATAGAAATAATTTAAAGTTTGTAAAATAATAAAACTTTGTTTGTATATAATTACTAGTTTAAACTCGATTAACTATATGAACACCATAAATTTATATGAGTTTAATCAACTTAACCAAATTAAGTGATGAAGCCCAAACTTATTTCTAATTAATGGACCGTGGACCCAAATGATCCAAGCTGAGTACTGGATCATATTGGGCTTCTTCAGCCACAGCAATCACTAACTTTAACTTGGCCCATTAAAAGCAGCATCCTTCCATCATCATCTTCGTCGAAGTCATTGAAAAAACCAAAAGGGGCTTAGCACTTACGAGTTTTGATCGAGAGAGAGGAGAATCCTCTTGTTCACCAATTGTGACAATTTTTTCATTCTATAGTTGGCAAAAGAGAGAAAGCAAGGAAGCAAAACTAAATGGGTGATAGTTTATTTGAAGGCTTGCCACCTCCTTCTCATCAGCAACAAAACCAAGAAGCAGAAGCTAGCAATGCTTCAAAAACCACCTAAAAGAGAACCATCTACAGTGCCAGCTCCACCAAAACCAGCTTTGAAAAGTGCCCTCAAGCGCCCTAAGCCTGTGGAAGCTAAACCAGACCCAGAAGGTAAACTTTTCATACCTTTCTTTTCCTTTCTAGTTTTTCTTCTTTTTATGCATGTATGTTTGATAATAGTTTCTGTGTTTTTCAATTTATTTTCAAGGTTTGAAATTTTGGGTTTTCTATTTTTTATTTTTTAGTCTAAGCCATTGGAAGGAAATGGATTTTTCCTTATGAATGTTGTACCTTGCTCTTTGTGATCATGTAATGACATTTGTTCTTCTTATTTGGAAATAGAGTTTTTCTATTCCTGAGAACTTGTGAAAGGAAATAAAAGCTTGAGTTTTTTTTTATTTATTTATTAATTTGTTGTTAAGTTGATCTGAAATGTCAGGGATACTTGAAGGATTGCTTGTATTATTAGTGTTTGTAATGGAGGGTTTGGTTTCTTGGCTTTCAAATTGTGAAAGACTCTATTAGGGTTTCTCCATTCCATATATCTTGCTTAGTCTATGAACTTTGATATGATTTGGGGGTTTGCCTAACACATCCTTTCAAATTGAAGTTTTATTTTCTGTATCTTATTATTTGCTCTAGAGAATCTGAATGTCCCATTATAACTAGCTGATGGTGCAGCTGAAAAGGTCGCTGCATCTGGAAAGCGGTTGAGGTTTAAAACAACAACAGATGCCTCAGAGACGCAAGTTATAGAGGCCATGAAGAAGATAGCATCGCATATCAAGACTCCAACTAAGTTTTCAAAGGCTTCAAAGCTTGCCATACAGCTAATTCAGGCTGGGAAGTGTAAAACCAGGAACTAGTGACCACTTCTTTGCCATACTTGAGGCTGCCATGTCCTCAACCACTTCTTGCACAGATCCTTCTGTGAGGGCAGATTATCATGCCTTGTTCTCCGCAGCTCAGGATGCAGCTGAAGTATGTATGTAGCATCATAATATGTTTTCAGAAGATGAAAATGTCTCCTTTGGGTCTTACCATATTTTCCAATTGCAGTGCCTCAATAAGAAGCAGAAGAACCAATTAGCTACATGGACAGTTATGGCAGTGGTAGCAAATGACTTGTTCACTGACGACAGCTTTGTGGTATGCACTTTACTTCTAGCAGTGTTTCTTTTCAAAACTTCTGAATCCCGACTTCAAAATCCATCTTCATGTGTCACGGTATGGAGGGTGTGACAGTCTGCAACTAGTTTTTGACACTCACTTGTATATTGCTAATTTCTCACTTGTTCTTGCATTCATGATTGCTGTCTTTGCTAGTATTTAGGATATTGGATGTGAAGATCATCAAAATGTTCATATATGATTTTGGTTATCGGCAATTTCAATCAACTGCAGTTTATATTGCATTCATTTGTTTTAGCTCACTTCTTCTTGCATCCTGTATCACTAGTAGTCAATATACTTGCTAGCTGTGTAAGTGTTAGGATTGCAAAATAACATTCACTCAATCAAATCAATCATGAATGAGTATCATCAATCGTTAAGGATTCAATTAGTGAATTTTTTTTGTGTGGCCAATTGCTTGCTCTTCAAAATCATTATTTTATCTAAACAAAATCCCCCAGTTACGTCAGTGATTAAGTATTATGAGATTGAATTTACTGAGTAATTAGCTGCTAGAAGATATAGGATAATTGGTATCAAGAAAATAATTGTTATTTCTGTAAGGATGGAAAAAGAAATATATTATGTAAAATAAAACCAAATATAAGTGAATTCACATGTGCGCAAGTATTGGTTTAAAACTATTCGGTGATGTTTCTGATGAGTGGGAATCTGATTAATTTTTCTGGTCTTGACCATTGACATTTCATATAGATTGTTGTTGGGTTGTAAAAGCTATGGGCCACAGTGTTGAAGCAGATTCTTGTTGCCTGCTTGGTCTGTGTTCATCATGGTCTTTGCTTAATGTTATTTTGTTATTTTTCTGTTTGATTTTGGACTTTTAGAGGATGGTCTGTTGATGATCTGGTCTTTTAAGTAAAACATAGACTGAGAATTAAAATGACTGACAAGTGTTATAATACTTTTTCTCTGTGATCTAAGAGTATGCTCACTTAAAAATGTCACTTCAGAGATTGCAACTTGTCTTATAAATGCTGTATTTTGTGGACCTTCATAGTTTTCAAAGACAGCTGGACAAGTAAGAGATGCCATAGCTGATCTTCCTGTTGCAACCAAGGATGATGACATGGAGGAAGCTGCATCACTAAATGATAAGGCAATGACAAGTGATGAAAATAGTGAAAGAGAAGAGACACATTCAGGTGCTGAAGCTGAAGAGAATAAGGGTGAGTCTGATCCGTTTGGGCTTGATGCTCTGATTCCAAGCACAGTGAAGAAAGATGAGAAGGGAAAGGGGAAGAAAGATACGCCAGACAAGGCGAGGAAGGGAGAGGAAGAAGAGAGTAAAAGATTCCTCAAGGACCAGAGAGTGGCCTTGATTACCTGTTTAGAGATTGCTGCTCGGCGTTACAAAACACCATGGTACAAATATTCACCTTTTTTCACTTAATGCACACACATTTGGAGAGAGATCAAATACTTCTGTGCTGCGAGTGAAAATTATGTAATCTTTTTGCTATTGAAAAGTTCAACCTTTTCATGTCAGGTGCCAAACAGTGATAGAAAACACCATGGTACAAATATTCACCTTTTTTCACTTAATGCACACACATTTGGAGAGAGATCAAATACTTCTGTGCTGCGAGTGAAAATTATGTAATCTTTTTGCTATTGAAAAGTTCAACCCTTTCATGTCAGGTGCCAAACAGTGATAGAAAACACCATGGTACAAATATTCACCTTTTTTCACTTAATGCACACACATTTGGAGAGAGATCAAATACTTTTGTGCTGCGAGTGAAAATTATGTAATCTTTTTGCTATTGAAAAGTTCAACCTTTTCATGTCAGGTGCCAAACAGTGATAGACATTTTGGTAAAGCATGCCGTCGATCATGTCGGAAGATTCACATCTTGCCAAAGGGATGCCATTCATAAACTGTGGGCTTCTATACGGGAGCAGCTAACACGGAGAAAGCAAGGGAAATCAGTAAATGGGAAACTTGATGTTAATGGTTTTGAATGGCTTCAACAGAAGTATGCCGGTGAGAAAATCAGTATACGGCACTCTGTTGGTGGCAGTGGGGATCGCCGCGCCTCACAGTGGCTTGGTTGACAGTTAGTTTGCTACATTGGATTGCAGCATTTGCAGTGACAGCTGAGCCGTGAAGCAAATTGGATCTGTTCTTCGAACTTCTGGTTGTCTAAATCAAACATTTATTGTTACACATTTTCAGGAATACCATTAACATGTGGAACTTGTTTTGTCTCTTTTCCTTCTCTGGCTTGTTGCCTAAAATTCACATCAGAATCTCTGTTACTTTGCCGTTGACAATCAGCGCAAAGTACGAAACTCACTTGTACTTGATTATGGTGTGATATCGTAACTTCAATGGTTCCTTCTATTTATCATGTCTCAACAATTTATCTATCTTACCAGTTAGTAACTTCATTCATTTTCACATAATTTGCTACATACAAATAGTGCAATTGAGTAGAAAATAAATAGCACCAGAACTCATACGCGTTAGATTATGTGCTGTTAGACAAATTCACTCAATGTACTGTAAAAAGGTATCTATTTTTTTCATAATTATAATAATTATTAACAACCAAGTATAATTTTAATAAAAGAAAGTTTGATGGAAAAATCAGTATAAATCGTCAAGAAATTGTTTTCAAAGTGATTATAAACTATTTGGTTCAAAACCTGCTTTATAATTTACAAAACTTGAGTAGGAAATGAGGTCTTTTTGCTCCAATCTTGGAAAGGTCATTTTCCAAAGTTAAATTAGTCCACATCACACTTGCAGGACTGAAAATATTTCAATATCTCGTTGCTTCTTTGTAGTGGTGTAATGAAAGAATTACATATTAACAGCGCTAATCGAGAGAGTTCAAGATGGTCCAATATAGGATCCTAGATTTCAGATCAAGAGAAGGTTAGGATGCTGCTGGTTCAAACAGACACCTTTTCCCAGTTGGACAATTGATAGAGCTTGAACATAGCTTTCAATTTAATTATCTGCCTGTACGTAAACATTTCATAATAGCACAGAAACTTTTTGGTATCGTTACCAATAACCACCACAAGAACAAGATCCTTCTCTAAAATGGTGAAAACGGTTACGGTCCCTGACTATAATTACCCTTTTGTAGATCTTAGACAACAGCTTGGTTGCTGTATGGCAGTCATCACAAATTCGGAGATTCTTGACAACTCGAATGGGAGTCCCTGGAGCAGTACTGATGAGACCGAAAGCCATCGCCAACTTCTCACTATGGTAGTTAAGTGCAGTTTCCTTCTCTTCCTCGTCAATATTGTGCAGGACTACAGATGTGTCTGGCAAGTAGCCGGCCTCTTTTAATTTCTTGATCATCTCAGCTAGCATTTCACTGATCTTTTCAATCAGAGGGTGTGCTGTATCTCCCATTTTAAAATCGTGAACTAAACCGTTTACTTCGATTGAGCTCATTCCCGGTTCCTTTTTTATTCCTGTATCCTTCACAGCTTTTCTCAGGCCTGCAACATCATTCCATCTGTTTGCTGCAGCATATATGTTTGACATGAGAACTTTGTAGCTACAATTTTGAGGTTCCAAGGCAAGAAGCTCTCTCGCTGCTAATTCCCCCATGTTAGAGTTTTTATGAATCTTGCAAGCAGCAAGCAGAGCACCCCATATTGCAATATTAGGTTTCACGGGCATGCTTTCAATCATCTTGTGAGCCTCATCAAGCAGTCCAGCTCGACCAAGAAGATCCACCATACACCCATAATGCTCAACCTTTGGAACCAGGCCAAAGTCATGGATCATTTTCTCAAAAATTGCTTTTCCTTCCACCACCAAACCGGCGTGACTGCAGGCATGCAGAGCCCCTATAAATGTGATGTCATTGGGTTTTACACCCAGTGTCTCCATCTCTGTGAATAGTTTCAAGGCTTTCTCGCCATATCCATGCATCCCGTATCCAGTCATCATTGCATTCCATGTGCAAATGTCTCGATCTATGGCTTCACTGAACAGCCTCTGAGCCACACTAATATCCCCACACTTGGCATACATGTCTATTAAAGCAGTTTTCAGTATCACATCTACTTCAACACCTTGCTTGTCTATGTAAGCATGAAACCACTTGCCCATGTCAAGGGCTCCATTTTCTGCACACAACGAAAGCAGGCTGACCATTGTCAATTCATTTGGCCTCACTCCGTATTCCCTCATCTGGACAAATAGTTGAAAAGCATGATCTATACAATTAGCTTGTGCATAAGCCGAAATCATAGCTGTCCAAGTAATAACATCTTTGTTCTTCATGCTATCAAATATAGCTCTCGCACTTCTTATATCACCACACTTTCCATACATGTCAACCAAAGAAGTGGCTAAAGCCAAAGACATTCCAAACCCATTTCTTAAAATGTAGGCATGTAGGCGCTTGCCCAATTGTAAAGCCCCAACAAATCCACATGGAATAATCAAACTCAACAAGGTGATATCATTAGGAAACAACTTTTCTTCAATCATTCTAACGAATAGTCTTTCACCCTCCTCCAAAGCATTGCACCGAATGTAGCCAGCAATCATGGCAGTCCATGAAACGATGCTTCTCTGGCTAAAACCATCAAAAAGTGTTATTGCAGCATCTAAATTTCCACACTTTGCATACATATCAATCAAACAAGTAGTCAAAGGCACAACAGTTTTCTCACTACTGCTATTCCTTATAACATAACCATGCATTGCTTTCCCCATTTCAACATTCTCAAGGTCAGAAAAAAGATTAACCATGCTAATCATAGCGACCTCACTAGGCTTAACATTCGAGAAATGCATATTTTCAATAAGTTTCAACCCTTCATTGAACAATTTGTTTCTACTGTAGGCTCTAATCATCGTACTCCACGAAACAGCATCTCTCTCACTCGTTTTATCAAACAGTAATCGGGCGGACACTATACTATTACACTCAGTGTACGTTTGCATCAATGCATTGACTACAAAAACATCACTAACGAACCCATTCTTTACAGAAAAACCATGAATCTCTTTCCCCACCTGGGCTACTGAGACTTGGCTGCAAGCTTTAAGAACTGATGGTATAATGAAACTGTCAACTTCTATGTCGAATTTTCGCATGTAAGTATAGGTGTTCAGGGCATATCTTGGCTTGTTGTTCTTAATGTATGATGTTATAAGGAGATTGTACCGGGCTTCAGGGCTTAAGTGTGATTCGAAGGGGCTAAAAGAAACTTGCTGGGCGTGATTGAAGTGGGTTCTGATTATGTGAGCATGGAGTTGCTTGGCTTGGTCAAGACAGAGGTGGTTATTAGGAGTGAAAGATGGATACTTTTGGTGTTTTATTTTGATGTTGGGGTGATGGGTTTTGTGGGGTTTTGGTGAAGGTGGAAGGTGGAGTAATGGGAGGGTTTGAGCTTTTGAATTGTGAGAGGGAGGAGGAGGAGGGAAGTAGGCTTGGACACCAGCGACATTTCCATGATTGATCAGGCCCTTCTCTGTTGAGCATTCTTGTGAAGTTGTCATGTAACCTTGCATTTTTTTGTTTCCAGCCACACAAACACCATCTTTACCATGATGTGGAGTTATTTATACACTCTGTTTTCTCATATCTTTTCTCTCTCTTTTGCAAAGAAGAGAGAATAAACACAAAATTGATAGTAGATAGAGAAGAAAATGAAGGCTAATCAAACATGTGAGGAGAGGATGAGGATGTTCTAAACCACATTGAGAGAGGGGTTGTCTGTCAGGCAAAATAAAAGGAATTCGTGATGGGGAAAAAAAAACAGAGTTACAGATGGAGAAGGTCTTGCACTCGCATAATTTGTAATGAGGGCGATGAAGAAGATGGAGTCAATTGAAAAATAAAATAGCAAGCCATCTAAAATCATGGTTTTTTGTGTGGATGATTCCGACCACAAAAATGGCTGGTCGAAAATAGAATCAATGAGTTTTTAACGAGCGGCTTATCTAAGTGTTTTTTATCTTCACTTGCTCTAGGGGGTAGATTTAACTGTGAAGATTTTTATCTAAGCCCCGTTTGTTTCGAGGAAACTGAATTCCAGGAATTCAGTTTCGTCACTTTCCCATGTTTGTTTCACAACCAGAAAGTTAGTCAAAGGAAAGTGTTTTCCTTAACTTTCCGGTCAACAAAAAATTTAGGCGAACCCGCAGGAAAGTGTTTTCCTTTCCTTATCGAACGGAAAACACTTTCCATAAAACACATCTTCTCCTCTCTCTCTGTGTCCGAAGAACATGACAGTGCATGCTTCACCTTCACGACGAAGAAGATGACTCTGCATGCAACTCTCTCTCTCTCTCTCTCTCGGGCTCTGGCTCTCTCTCTCTCTCTCTCTCGCCCTGAGCGACCATGGAAGCCGAGAGCTTCCAACGCCGCCTCCCGACCACCACGAGCCACCATTTACGATGAAACCACCACGGGAAGAACCACCTCGGCCTCCTCTACCCGTCGGTATCCTCCGTTGAAGCTCTCGTCGTGGTCGGTGGAGCGCATCGCCACCTTCCATAGTCGCCTCCGACCACCACGCGACCACCATTTCGGGGACGCCACCACCACAGGAAGAACCACCTCGGCCTCTTCTACCCGTAGGTATCGGGCCGCTCGGACTCTCGTCATGATCGGCCATGTTACTGTTCACGCGAACAGTAACATGGCAGAATATGATTAGAGGGAACGACGGGTGCAACACACCGTTTTTGCGTTTTGAGTGTTTTATTAACTGTTGGGATCGAGTCGGGCTAATCCCGACTCAAGTCCAAATCGGCTCCATTTAGTTTGGGACAGGCCCATGCCGATTTTTTTTATTTTTTTATATATATATATATATAAATCCGTTCCGATGAAAAACAATGACGTGTGACTTCGTTGCACTCCACAACCCTGTTATTTTTCAATTGATTATGAATTAAAAACTTGCAACTGGATTTGACATTGGAATTATATCCTTACAACTGAATCGCAAATATTTATTTCTTGATGTTTATTTGATAGATATTAAAGGGATAATTGCCTTTACCCATAAAAAAAATATTTATCCAAAATACCCATCAAAATATTTTTGTATCTATTTATCTTTTAAAAAATACTTCATACCAAAAAAAAAAAAACAAATATATAACTCTTAACATAAACTAATTTGGCTTTCTTCATATGAAAAAAAAAACTTATTTTAAGCTTTTAAAATTGACAAAAATATATATTAATAAGTTTTATTTAAAAAATATTTCACAAGCTTATTTCTCTATAATATGATATGACATATATTGTTATATTTTATAAAATAAGCTATGTATGAATATAAGATATAATAAAAAAAAATTCATCATTATACTTTTTTAGATTTCATTTTTTTTATTTTAAGTGATTAAATATTTTATATTGAATATTTTATATATATTAGATAAACTTGAAAAAAAAATTAATTTATTAATAAATTATTTTTTCAGTTCATTTTTTCATAACACAAACAAACACTGGAAAGTGTTTTCCAGTTCATTTTCCATAACATTGCCAAACATCGGAATTCACTTTCCAGGAATTCACTTTCCCCGGAATTCACTTTTAAAAAGGAAACCACTTTCCAGCAAACAAACAATGTTTACTCTGTTGACTTGCTCACTTTTTTTCTTTAGCTAAGTACTATTTTTTTTTTTTATTAATTTTATCTTTTAATATTGAAATTGATTTTTCATTTTTTTCAAGATTATTCTCATTACTTTTGCATGTTAGCCCAAGATAATCATATATTTTCACTTATATATAAAAGCCATTGAAATCCATTAAACAGAGAATCACGGCGGACACCAAGGCCTTGTTTGTTTCAAGGAAAGTGAATTCCCGGAATTCACTTTCCTTGCTTTCCAGATGTTTGTTTGTTGGAAACAACTTTCCCTGGAAAGTAGTTTCCAAAGAAACAAACACAGGAAAAGTGTATTACTGATTGTTTACTAAACACCGAAACAACTTTCCAGGAAAGTTGTTTCCACCAAGGAAAACCTAAGGCTTAAAATCCGGGAAAGTGTATTACGGTTTTAAGGACCAGTAATACACTTTCCATGAAAGCTAGCTAGTTATTGTTTTTTTTTAAAAAAAATAGAAACATATTAAAGTATTATTTTTTATAAAAAAAAATAATTCTGATATTAACAATTAAAAAACACAAAAACTAATAATTTAAATCTTAAAAATTCTATTTTTTTTTAATCACCCTAAATTAAAATTTTGCATTGAGATTTTGATTTAAAATTAAAAAAACTTATTTTAAGCTTTTAAAATTGGAAAAAATATATATTAATAATAAGTTTTACTTAAAAAATATTTCACAAGCTTATTTCTCTATAATATGATATGACATATATTGTTATATTTTATAAAATAAGCTATGTATGAATATAGGATATAATAAAAAAAATTCATCATTATACTTTTTTAGATTTCATTTTTTTTATTTTAAGTGATTAAATATTTTATATTAAATATTTTATATATATTAGATAATCTTGAAAAAAAAATTAATTTATTAATAAATTATTTTCCAATTCCTTTTCCATAACACAAACAAACACTGGGAAGTGTTTTTCCAGCTTCATTTTCCATAACACTGCCAAACATCGAATTATTTTTTCAGGAATTCACTTTCCAGGAAACCACCTTCCAGGAATTCACTTTTCAGGAAACCACTTTTCAGGAATTCACTTTACAGGAATTACTTTCCAGGAAACCACTTTACAGCAAACAAACGGGGCCCAAGGGAGAACCACGGCGGAGAGGAAAGTACATGAAGGGAGCAGATGAATCTCCCCATCCCCACCCAACAAAAAAATACATCCCAAATCGATCTCAGGAACAGCCAAGCCAGCCACAAAGACGAAACCCATTGCTGAAAAACGGAGAAAAGTCAACCAAGAACTCAATATTTCCCATCATGAAAAATGTGGTGAACTGGTGAGTAGAGGATAGAATTCAGGCCAGATTCTACCTGAAAAAAAAGCAGGAGCATCAGAAATAGCACACGCACACAGTGACACGCAAGGAGAGAGGAGGAGGAGGAGGCGTGGCGATCAGCGAGCTTTCCGTATCTCGATCAATCGCCTTGCGAGACTGCACAGAATCAAAGCAAGGTTGCAATGATTAAACACCAACGTAAAGAAGTTTTTGCTTTCGCTAAATTTATCTGTATAATTAACAAATCTGAAAACAAATTTACAGAATCATAAATCTTGTTCTTACTCCTCAAGTTTGGTATCGTTGTTTTTCGCTAAATCCTGACCAATCTTCTGGAGATTCTCCAGGTTTTCTTGTCCTGAATCGTCCATCGCGGAGTCTTTGAGGGTCAGGTTAGCCTGATCGGAGTATGAAATGGCAGGAGTTGGTCAGTATGATCATTGATGTACAGAAACAAAAAAGTTGCCAAAATCCCAACATTTTCAAATTGAAGTTGTTGCTGATCATCGATATATATATACCTGGAGGCGAGTATAGTTGCCCTCTAATCCAGTGTATTGAAAGATGTTGGATATATACATCTCAGTCATCTCATCCGCTGCACTCATCAATACATCCAGCAATGGGTGGGATTCGTCATCCTGCCAAACCCAATCAGCAACCCCCCACTCTCCATCTCCAACCTCTAGCCTGTCTTTTTCATCTGGCGCTCCTGTTCCAAGTGAAAGAATCACAAGCTTTTGGAAATCCGTCTTTCGTTCTTTCATCACCTCACACGCAGCTAGCAAGGCCTGATCATCATAAGATTATGACAAGAAAGATGAGGCTCCAATTGATATATATATATATATATATAGTATCTTAATGAATAGTAACTTGCCGGATTGTTGGCTGCAACGCCGCCATCAATGAGGTTGAAGTCCTGGCTGGTTTTGAAATAGTAAGGCGGAAAGTAACACGGCGCGGCGGACGTGCCAATACAAATGTCAAAAAGCGAGGGATCCATTGACTTGTCACGCTTTGCCTACAATTAATGTGTTCATGTATAACTTATAAGAGAAGATCAAGAAGACAAAACACCACCGAGTAATAATTTAAATAAAAGTTTGGAATATATATAGGCAATTATTAGAGAACAGTTACCTTTGAGGTGGAGAAGATGGTTGGCCGGAAATGCTTGATGTCGAAGGTGGGGATTATCACATCCGCTAGGGTTTCACTGAGAGAT
>CM055438.1:10697908-10752908 GCA_029228465.1 Salix viminalis | reverse complement strand
CCTATCTTTTATATAGTGGATATAACGGATAGATTGATGATTGTAAAAGTAAAAGAAAATACTTGTTTTCTTCTATGTTTTCTGAGAAGGAAAAAAAATGAACAATATTTCAGCAGATAAACAGAGAATAGACATTAATAAAGGGGTGTAGTACAGAAAACTCCTTGGTCCATTTCAAGGAGATAACTAGCACATTACAGTACATACGAGGATGAACTCATGGAACTGTGAACTAAAAAGACTGAAATCCTTCCTGATATGGCATGTCAAATAACCACATAAAGTTGCGTACCTGTCATTTGTCCTCCAAATCGGCCTCATACTTCTGTAAATTCTAATCGAACTAAGAGATCAGAATGATGGCATGGTGTGCATCAGAGATATTTCAGGTGCCAGAACTTTGTATCACAAAAGTTGAACTTTGCCAACTAATTAGATCCTTTAGAGCTTTAGAGACAAGAGCATCTTAAAATATACTTGTAATTGAAAAGCAAGCACACAAGAGCACAGTTTTTCTTCTTCTTCTCCCATCTTTTCTTTTTTCCTGTAATTGGCAAAGCTCAAGAGCGGTGAAAACAGATAAACTGGCTCTCCTCAGCTACAAATGTATAAGTTGCAAAGCTACGAGGCATTTAGGAAATAAAAAATTGTTTTACATCCATACAGATGATTCACTAGATATAAGCTGTAGTTGTATAACCTTCAATGGTCCAGCAAATCTTCAAAAAAGAAGCCCCTGAAAAAGACTTCATATACCTTCCCCTCTTGCACTCATCTTAAGGAAATATAATAGGATGCAAAAAAACAGAAGTATCGTTTCAGAACTGCAAGAAGCAAAACAAAACAAGAACAAAACATTTATAGACTCCGAAATTACTTCAGATTTACTCAATCCTCTCAGGTTCACCATCTTGGCCAAAATTATGAACGCAGATGGAAAGTATTATCAAAATGGCATCGCAAAGCACAAGCCTTCTATGAATGACTTGAATTCACTGGATTATGTTACTCTCCTGGTACTGAGAAAAGCATGTAAAATTGCTTTGTTATGCAATTTTCTACTTCATATCACTTCTTTTTGAAAAATAATACAGGCTAGCAGAAGAATAACAGATAAAATACACTGTCGAGGGTCAAGAAGACTTCCATCATATGTTGACCACTCATACACGTCATTTTAGGATGGAATATGGACATTCAAGATGTGGATATCTAAAAGGAGAATGATTAATGGAATCTTAAATCATTATGAATCACAAATTACATATAGTACAAAAATTAAGTTGCCTCATAACAAATAACACAGCAGAGTATTAAAGCAGCTTGCTAGTTTTGATAATAGAAAGGATTGCAGTAGCCTGATACAGGGCATTGATGCCCATATCAATCCCAAGTTCAAGTTTTTATGCATTACTAGCATCATACAGCACTGTGTCTCAATCTCCATGGAATCAAAATAGAGTTGCTAACTCACTATGATTTCAGTTCCAGTCTCAGTTCCAGTCCTCGTCATTCATTTGATCATCAGTATCGTACCTTGGTGGCCTAACCACCATTAACACAGTCCCTAAACATTCCACCACATTCCTTTCCTTCAA
This sequence comes from Salix viminalis, assembly GCA_029228465.1. Classification (NCBI taxonomy): domain Eukaryota; kingdom Viridiplantae; phylum Streptophyta; class Magnoliopsida; order Malpighiales; family Salicaceae; genus Salix; species Salix viminalis. Next base: position 10,751,310 of record CM055438.1, on the reverse strand, counting down.
ATCCGAACCCCTTTCAACCTTGAAACCACCACCGGTGCCGTCAAGAGTAACCAAATAAAACCCATCATCTGCTTTCACTTCCTTTCTCCCCCTATCAGCAACCACCAAAATAGACTCCTCTTTATACCACCTATTTGCCTTCCATGGTAATACCCTTGCATCTGGGAAAGCCACCACCACTGCCCCTCCACCCAACCCAAGTACCGGTTCCCACCCTGGCAACACCACCCACCTTTCCCACCCTTTCTCTGCCACCACCACACCAAACTCACCCTGGCCCCCTACACTCCCACTGGTGCTTCCAGAATTTTTTCTTTTCCCCCGTCCTCTGATCTACAAACCGGTAAAACCACAACACTAGTCGCCTCCGCAACCTCACCAATCTTCAACCTAACAACCGGAACCGGAACCCCACCTGCTATTTCTCCATCTCCCTTTTCTTTTCTTTCCCCCCCTTCTTCTAGCTCCTTCAAGACCACGCTCTTCGCTTTTTCAGACTCTGCAGCCTCTAATGCCATCTGTAGAGAATTAGCCCGTGACTCTGACGGTTTCTTATGCTCTCTAGATTGCCTGTAGTACAAAAACGACAGGCAGTCTCCTGGGAGAGTATAATCAAAGTTCTCCCAGAACTTATCCCCGCGCCTACGTGGAAAATCCTTCATGGCGCGGGCCAAATCTTGAGCACCCTTAGCATCCATCTTATTAAGGACGATGTAGCGGGCAGCTGCATCCCGCTGCGAAGCACTAAGGAGGCGAATTTCATACAACAACTCCGCACCACCAAGGTCAAATGAAGCAACAATTTCTGGGTCAGTGTTAGAGTGAACTAAAGAATCCCTCACTTTTGCTCCAACAACTAAACGGTTCTGCTCAACCCCAGAAATACCAGTGGCTTCTTCTAAAGATGATGGAGTAAAACCTTCTTGGAATAAAGAAGGGATTAAAGGGGCATACTCGTACCAAAGGCCGAGACGATTAGAGAGGATTTCGAGACGAGAAGGGGTGTCAAGAGACTTGTACTGAGAAGGGAGAGGAGAAGGTGGAGGTCTATAGGGCTGGTAGTGTTGTTGAATTGAAGGAGACGGAGAAGAGGGGATAAGAGTGGCTGAAACTGACAGCGTTGTGGTGGGTTTAAAGTGGGTTTTTGATAATCGAAGGAAAAAGAGAGGTTGTTGGGTAAGGAAAGGAGAGGAAAAGGGTTTGTTGTTAGAGTTTGAAAGAAAGAGAGGCTTGTGGGCGTTTAGACTTGGAGAAAACATGGCGACTGAGCGAGTGATGGATGGGTGTGCGGGGACGATAGGGGGGAGGGAGCCTTATCTTACCGGGGAGGGAGAGGAGAGTGGGGAAAAAAGGAATGGGCCTTGTATGTGGATTGAAATTTATTGGAGCAGAAATGGGCCTTGTAAGTGGATTGAAATTTATTGGATCACTAATGGGCCCTGTGAGTGAATTGAAATTTATTGGAGTAGGAATGGGCCTCGTTGCAAATGGATATCTATCCAATCATTTACAGCCCGTTTGACACTGCGGTTGTACAGCCAGTTGCTCAAAATTCAATTTTTTTTTATTTGAAATAAAAAATATTTAGTGTTTTTAGATTATTTTGATGTGCTGATGTCAAAAATGATTTTTAAAAAATAAAAAAAATATTATTTTGATGTGTTTCTAAATGAAAAACACTTTCAAAAGCAACCGCAACCACACTCCCAAATAGACCCGTAATCTGATGAAAACAAACGTAAAAAAACAAAAAATAATTGTCAACAACAATTAAAAGAGAAACCGGAAAAGATGAGAAACTGATGTAAATTAAAATGTTTAATTCTGTGAAATAAAATATTTATCCCTCTATTCCAATAAAATTTATTTATTATAATAAATAAAGAATATGTTTAATGAAATATTAAAAAAATATAAAAAAAAGAGCAATAATTAAAAAAAAAGAATGAGGTCAGGCAATGCGGGGCCAATGTGGTGGTTGAAAAAACAAGATTTTTGTATTTTCAACTAAAAATTTGAGAATCAGATGTAAAATGGCCAAGAAAAAAACACCTTATGCTCACACACACACACACAAAATAAAAACAAAGACTCGTCTAGCTATAAAATTGTTTCGGCTAGCTAGATGAGTTAACCCAACCATAAACCGATCCAAGATTTGTTCGTGTTAGTAAAAAAGTTTAATTTTTAATATTTTTCATAAAAACTATTTGTTGTAGGAGATTTCTTTCAAGTTTAAACTTAGGTTGTTCAATTCGGATCTTGTAACGTTATATACATTAGATGTATGGTCCAATGTGTATGTGTAGGACAATGTGCCCAAATACAATAATAATAAAACATAAAAAATCACAAACACATCAAAATGACATCTGACGTTAATACATAAATATTTAATTTATAAAATATAAATCTAAATTAAAAACCACAAACAAATCAATATCCCATCTGACATTAATAAAAAAATCACAGGCCTACGTCTTGGTGTTTTTGCCCGAGGAGCAAATCCGTTCTTTTTTTCTAACTAAGATTGTGATTGTTTCTCGGAATTCACTTTCTGGGAAATCATTTTCCAAACTTTTTTGTGTTTGTTTGCCTTCTGGAAAATTAGTCAACCGAAAACACTTTCCAAATCAAAAGAAAAAATTTGACTTGGTTTTTCGGGAAAGTGTTTTCCTGAAAAATTTAGGGCGGAAAAACACTTTCCCGGAAGTTGTGAAAAAATTTAGAAATATCATTATTTGTTGATTATATCAAATTTGATCCCTCAAACTTTGATTGCTATATATAATTTGTTTTGAATATTTATTTTTCAATTCCATCTCTTAAAAATTTAATTTTTTATATTAATTTTGGTCCTTATTTTTTATAATTGCTATTTGCTTTTTTTTTCTTATCATTTTTTTTTATTGAAATTTTTTTATCTATCAAATTTGGTCCTCATTTTTTTTTATTGTTACTTATTTTATTTGAAATAATTTATGAAATGTTAATTATTATTATTTTTAATTTATTCACCTTTCATTTTTTTTTAAATTTTTTTAGATTTGATCTCTATTATTTTGATTATTATTTATTTTATTTGAGATAATTTATGAAATTATATTTTTTTTTCAATTTCATTCTCATTCAACTTTTTAATTTGTAAGATTTGTTCCTCATTATTTTAATAAACTTGAAAAAAAAATTAATTTATTAATAAATTATTTTCCAGCTCATTTTTCCATAACACAAACAAACACTCGGAAAGTGTTTTCCAGTTCATTTTCCATAACACTGCCAAACATCGGAATTCACTTTCCAGGAATTCACTTTCTCCGGAATTCACTTTCCAAAAAAAAACCACTTTCCAGCAAACAAACGGGGCCTTAAATGGACGGCAAGTCGATGACTAATCAACTACACAAAATGTAGTCACCGTATACAGAAAATTTGTTTGTATAGTAAACTTCATTTATTTTATTTGAAAAATATATTTTACGGGTTTATATAAACGAGTAAAATCCCTTAATATTTCAGATTTTTATAAAATATACATGTCCTAACTCGAACTCAAGACCTGTTGTGCAGATCACAAGTCATTTGTCATTATATCTTGTTTTAAGGAGTACCATATATAGAAAACTAGAGTGTTTCTTGAAAACTCATTTTTCAATTTATTTTCACTCAAAATACTTTAAAAACACAATAAAAATCTATACAAACCATCCAAAAACCCTAACAAACCCCAAAATCATTAAAAAAAAACAATCAAATCAAAGTAATCAAATCAAACAAAATTTAGTTTTTTCACCATGTTTAAAAAGGAAAACTCATCTCCATTCATTCCTATTAAAAAGAGGAATATATTGATACAAAGATTCTCTTTTCTATGTTTAAATTATAGTCAAACAATAACTTCTCTAATTTTTAGCTATTTTTCTTTTATTTTTTCAAAATAAAAAAAATAAACTTTTTAATCAAAATAAAAATTCTAAGACCTTTGAAATAGACCACATATCTTCTCTTTATTTTATATTTTGATCCTCTCACTTAAAGTTTTATGTTTCTTACTCGATTGAACATTTTATTTTATAGAATTAGGCCTTAAGAAACCACATCAAAAAGAAAGAAAGAAAGAGGAAATGCTTTAAAACATCATAACAAACCTCAATTCTCTTAGTAATTAAATTATTAATAGACGGATACATGCAAAACCCAAAAAGAAGTAGGAAATTCATAATCAAATGAGGCGACTCCACGGTGAGGTGAGAAGCGAGAACTAGACAGTTCATGAGTGATCAAGGTCTTCAATGGCGGCCTAAAGCATCTAGATACATCACTGAATACAAAAAAGCAATAATTGTGAGAGGTTAAAACGTCAGTATCATAATATTCTGTCATTATTATAAAAAGGGGTCTCCTCTCCTTCGACATTAATCACCAGAAACGATTAGATTAGATTCATGGAAAGCTCCAAAACGCAACTAGATCTGGTGCTGAAGGGATCAGGCTATGACATAGAAAAAGAAATCAAGGCCTTCGATGAATCAAAAGCTGGTGTTAAGGGTCTTGTAGATTCTGGGATAGTAAAAATACCTCCCTTCTTTGTGGTTCCAGAAAATGTAGTCTCTTCTGAACCGACTCCTGCCCATCTTCAGATTCCTGTCATAGACCTCAAAGACGCCCATGGCGATCCTGCTCGACACGAAAAGGTCATCCAGGAAATACGAAGTGCTTTAGAGATATGGGGGTTCTTCCAGGTCGTCAACCATGGCGTATCAAAGGATATTATGGAGGGGATGGTTGAAGGGGTGAGGGGATTTCATGAGGAAAAAAATGAAGTCAAAAAGGAATATTATACGAGGGATGTGAAGAAGAAGGTGACTTACACTAGCAACACTCTTATTCATAAGACAAAAGCAGCAGATTGGAAGGATACCCTGTATTTCAGAATGGCTCCTGATTCTCCACATCCTGAAGAACTTCCAGTTGTCTGCAGGTAACTTCTTTTTCTTTTTCTTCTTTAATTTAAGGTGGAGTCAGTAATCATTTTCCCTGCTAAGAGCAACACTCTTATTCGTAATTGGTAGAATACTTTATACTTTTTGACACAAGTGATTCGTTGTCATGGAATGTTCTGAACCTTCCAAACAAATCAAAGGAATTTTGCAGAAATCTCTTGGAAAAATCAATTTTGTAGGCTCCTGAAGCATCAAATACTTGCATGGCTGCATAATATGCAACACCAACTGAAAGATTGAAAGGGAGAACCTATAAGATGCCAATTATACATCCCACCGAAAGAAAAACTCATCAAATTCCAAGTTAACTCATAGTATAATCCTTTTGCAGGCTCTGTGATTGCTATAAAATGCATTAATTCTGATAAAAGTAACATATAAGTGTATCTTGTCTTCTTATGATGATGGGATATAGTTCTGAACCAGTTTCACATGTTGCAGGGAGACAACAATCAAGTATACGGCATATATAAGGGGTTTAGGGGATACCCTTCTTAAATTAGTATCAGAGGCTCTTGGACTCAATCCTGACCATCTGATTGAATTTGGGTGTGATAAAGGGCTCAAGATTATGTGCCATTACTATCCACCGTGCCCTGAGCCCAACCGAACTCTGGGAAGCAAATCCCACACCGATCCTGACTTTCTGACTATCCTTATGCAAGACCATATCGGTGGTCTCCAAGTTTTTCATCGGAATCAATGGATTGATGTCCCTCCAATTCCAGGAGCTTTTGTAATCAACGGTGGTGATCTCCTACAGGTTAGCAGTGCATCGTTCCAGTGATTTCTTCCACATACATCTTTTCACCTTTGTTTGACAGATTATTGTGTCGGGACAGCTTATCTCAAATGGAAAGTTCAAGAGTGCTGAGCACAGGGTGCTGGCCAATCACATTGGCCCGAGAATATCAGTGGCCAGTTTCTTTGCTATTTACGACAGGATCTGTGGTCCGATAAAGGAGTTGCTGTCGGATGAAAATCCTGCGGTGTACAAGGAAGTCCCTCTCATGGAATACATTGCCCAATACATGTGGAAAGAACAAGATGGAGGAATGACCACCCTTGATCGTTTCAGGCTGTGATTTCTGAAATTTGCTCACTCCATTTCAGTCATTCCAAAATTTTACATTTTAGCAGCCTCTGCTCAGGGAATTCATAACATTTAAGTTTCTGGTGGTGTTTAACAAGGCACTGAATGGGCGTTTGTCTTTTTAGCAAAACCGTGAAGTAATAAATTGATACACTGTTATACTCTTGCAAAGGACAGCTAAATTACTGAATTGACAAATCAAATTCTATTTGAGGTGTTGAGATCTACAAGTTACATGCATGTTCTTGAATATTTTCTAATCTATAGAGGGAAGAAATCTAGAAATTATTAATCTTGCAATGTCATTATTCTCTTACTGCTAGAAATTTTAATATAATATATATATAAATATATCAAAAAACTCCACGTAAAATTTCATCTCATTCTAACAGTCGGATTAAAAGACATGATTGATATTGTAAAATTATTTATTATTTAAAAATACACTATTTGGCCAGAATAGAATAGACAGAACAAAACCATAACATTCTAGCTGAAATTTAGACAAAAATTCCAAAATAAACTGAAATTTTAAGAAAGATAAAACCTCTTATTTTTTTAATTTATATAAAATATTTTGCCATTTCAACCAAAAGCAAAACGATTTCAACAACCTTGTATACAAGTGACGTGATCGAATGTTGGGCTTGCATGTCATTCCATTTGAAAAGAAAAGGGAATTCCTCTCTCCTTTGAACCATCGATGTTGCTTTAACAGTGTAAAGTACTTCTGATTTTTGTGGTGGAGCAGCTTTTCTGAAATGGACAAGCTGAAGAACACTGAGCGCACGGTGATGGCTAGTCACCTTAACTGGGCCAAGAATATACGTGACAAGTTTACTAATAACAAAAGATTTACCCTTCTAGAAGGGGCTTGACGGTCCAAGAAAAGATTCAATATCAGATGGAAAATCCTCATCTGATTTTACCCTTCTCGAAAAAGACTTCTTCGTGGTGGCTCTTTTACTTTAAGAGTTAAAAGAGGTTTCATAATATAATTTATATTATTTTTTAATATATATTTTTGAATAAAAAAAATTTAAACTTGAAACTTGTATAAACTCACGCTACCTGGTGCTTGATTTTTAATTAAATAGAATAAAAATGGTGAAATTCAAACTCATGACCACTGGGTCAACAAGGTTCTGATACCATGTTAAGGAACTATTTCACCTAAAAACTTAAACTGTTATATGAGGTTCCAGAATATAATTTATATTATTGTATAACACTTTGCACTTGGTAATTTCATGCTGTGAAATGGAAATCTGAAGCTTCCTGTGAAATGGGAGCATATTAGTTGCGTCTTTTACTTATTTGGTCATTCGAAAGTAGCACCAAATTCAGTCATTACCCAAGTTTGGCCGTGCAGAAATCTGAGGGAATCTATATCTCCTTTTCCTCTGTTTGTTTTCAAGATCTCCAAGAATTTGTTCTTGTTATTGGTGTTCAAGATTTCCAAAACTTTGCTCTTGTTATTGGTATTTGAATCATCATTTATTAAATCAACAGCATCAACATTTTTTGCAGCTTTTAGATAGGCTTACTTGAGGATGAATTTCTTGAAGAAACAGACATTTCCGGCTGCATATGAAAGGAATTTTAAAGAGAGCAGATCATGAGAAGTATTATTTGGACAATTGACTTCCAACCTCAACAACAACAACTCATAGTTTTAGGTCGGGAATCTAACTCAAACCTTGTCATCTAATTGAAAGATTGATTTATTGTTTATTCCTTTTTGTCTCAGTCCCTTCTCTCTCCCAGTTCCTTTTGTTTGTCTGTGTTGACTTTTTACCCGTTATAGGTCTCTTCTCCTTTGAAACATAACCAAGATGCATGAAGAACACCAAAACGAAGTCAGACATGGCTCAAAATGGATCTGTCCATGATATAGAAAAAGAATTACAGGAATTTGACGAATCAAAAGCTGGTGTCAAGGGACTTGCAGATGCTGGGATAATTAATACTCCTCCCTTCTTTGTGGTACCAGAAAGTGAAGTCTCTTGCCAACCAAATCCTGTCAATTTTCATATTTCTGTAATTACTCATTTTAATCCACGATCATGACATATATCCTTTAACTAAAAACTCACAGTTAGTTCCAGTCAAAAACATTTCTGCATAATTTTGATTTTGACTGTGGAGATTATCAGCTGAGTAATACTTCATGGTAGTCTAAGATCTCCACGAAAATGCTTTTCGTAGCAGAAAAACTGCACCTTCTTTTTATACAGTGCAGCTTATTGATGAAAAAATATTTTGGGTGGTGATTATATTTGATAACCCACATTGATCTACAATTTGCCATCATTTTAGCCATTAGGCTGTAGACTTGCCAGTCAAGTGACCTGATTGCCAGCCTGCAGCAGAGTCTGCATGCTGCTTCTCGGAATCTCGATGTAACAGGTGAAGCGTGTTTATATGTTGTTAGAGCTCACTCTTACCCAGAATCATAAATCTCCAAGTTCAATTTGCAATCCTACACAATTCTCTACCTCATCAAATTCAAATATAATATAAATTATATTATGGGGTTTCACTTAACAGCTTAAACTTTTAGGTGAGATGGTTCCTTAACATGGTATCAGAGTCTTGTTGACCCAATAGTCACGAGTTTGAATCCCACTACTCTCATTCTATTTGATAAAAATCAAACATAAGGTAGTGTGGGCTTGTGTGCAAGTTTCAAACCCAAAAGGTTTTCACTTGAGGGAGTGTGTTAAAGAATAATATAAATCATATTTTGGGGCTTCACCTAACAACTTAAGCTTTTAGATGAGATGGTTTCTTAACAAGCCTTTTAAAACATGCTGCATTATTTGTTTAGCTACAACAATTACTGTGTTAAATTCTGCCGGCTAGGTTCTGAAATTCTCAGGCAATAAATTTATAGTAGCAAGTATCACTTGTCATTATGTTTTAAGTAAACGCACCAGCTTTTGTAATAAATATTAGCACCATCAAGAACAACTCCCCTGTATTAGGACAGAGCAAAAAGTCCAAGGCTGAAGAAATGAAGTTGACCTAGCTGACAAACTCTAGTATGCGAATTCTTATGAAACTTCGATGATTTTGGTCGTGAAGTCGTCTCGGTTTCACTTATTGCAGGGAAATATAAATTAAACACTCAAAGCATATATAAAGAGGGTGGGAGGTAATCTTCTTGAATTTCTATCGAAGCTCTTGGACTCGAGCGTAATCATCCGACTATCCAGCATGCCCGGAGCCCAACCGAACTCCCGGGGAAGCAGCCCCGGCAATGATCCCGACTTCTAGACTATCTTTTGCAGGACCATGTTGGCGGCCTCCAAGTATTTCACCAAGTTCATCGGGTTGATTTTGTTGTGAAATTAAAGACAATAACGTAAAATAAAAGACACAAATGATTTACGTGGTTCGGCAAATTGCCTACGTCCACGGGAGCTGTAGAGGATTTATTAAGAATTGAAGGAACAATACAATTTTTGGTTTCTATCACAGCTGCAACAATAGCTACGTTGCACACACTCACTCATACATATACACTTCAATCTAAGGTATATATATAGATGTGCAGAATAACCCTAGTGAGTTACGTAGAGAAGAAGAACTCTACTAAATCACGTAATCAAGCTATTGATGAGCTTTCAAACAAAACCAATCCTTATCTGATAAAAATCCTTATCAGATAATAATGATCCAGTTATCACAATGCATAACAATTCTCCCACTTGAAAACTGGAACATCCATCGTATAGCTTTCTTCCTTTGACTCCTTCACCTCTACAACTCTCTTGCCCCTGTTTTATGCTGAGAGACCAACTGAAGTTGCACACAACTTCAGTTTATCAAGAGTAACACCCTTTGTCAACATATCTGCTGGGTTCTTACTTCCACAGATTTTCTCAAGTAGCAATTGTTTGTCATCCAACAATGATCTTATAAAATGATACCTAATTGAGATGTGCTTTGTCCTGGAATGATATGCTGGATTTTTTGCAAGAAATATAGCACTTTGACTGTCACTATGGAGAGTACCACTCTGCCTTTCTTTGCCCAATTCTTCCAAAAAATTCTGCAGCCATATCATCTCCTTTGCAGCTTCTGAAACTGCAATATACTCGGCTTCAGTTGTAGATAGGGATACTGTCTTCTGTAAATTAGAGCCCCAAGACACTGCAGTTCCCCCATAGGTGTAAATAAATCCAGTGGTGCTCTTTCTGCTATCAATATCTCCAGCTAGGTCAGCATCAACGTAGCCCTGCACCACCAGGTCTTCTCCTGAGAAACACAAGCATGTTTCGGTGGAGCCTTTTAAGTACCTTAAAATCCATTTCACTGCCTCCCAATGTTGCTTCCCTGGATTACTCATGTACCTGCTCACAACTCCCACTGCATGGGAAATATCTGGTCTAGTGCAGATCATAGCATACATAAGTGAGCCAACTGCTGAAGCATAGGGAACCTTGTTCATGTAGTGTCGTTCCTCTTCTGATTTTGGTGACTGATTTTTGCTGAGTTTGAAATGATTGCCCAAAGGTGTGCTAACTGGTTTGGCATTGTCCATGCTAAACCTACTGAGTATTCTCCTTATATATTCAGCTTGAGAGAGTGTCAGCGTGCCTTTGATTCTGTCTCTAGCAATTCTCATCCCAAGAATTTGCTTTGCAGCTCCTAAGTCCTTCATTTCAAAATATTCTGACATTAGTTTCTTCAATTTGTTGATCTCGGCAATATTGGCCCCTGCAATGAGCATGTCATCAACATACAATAACAAGATAACATATGAATTTTGAAATTTCTTGACATAGCAGCAATGATCTGCTTGACACCTCATATACCCAACACTAAGCATGAAACTGTCGAATTTCTTGTACCATTGCCTGGGGGCTTGCTTCAGACCATACAAGCTCTTCTTCAACCTGCAAACTGAATTTTCATGTCCCTGTGCTACAAACCCCTCAGGCTGATGCATGTAGATGTCTTCGTCAAGATTTCCATGAAGAAAAGCTGTCTTCACATCTAGCTGTTCAAGAAATAAGTTTTCAGTAGCAACCATAGCCAATACTAACCTGATGGTTGTGATTTTAACTACAGGAGAAAAAATTTCAGAATAATCGATGCCCTGCTGCTGTTGAAACCCTTTCACAACAAGTCTAGCCTTGTACCTCTTACTGCCATCATGCTCAGTTTTTATTCGATACACCCACTTGTTGTGCAAAGCTTTCTTTCCTGGTGGTAGTTTTGTCAACTCCCACGTTTGGTTCCCCAGCAAAGAGTTCATCTCTTCTTTCATTGCCAGCTCCCACTTGCTAGAGTGTTCATCTTGCAAGGTTTCTTGGTAGTTCTGTGGTTCTCCACCATCTGTCAACAAAATGTAGTTCAAGATAGGTGAGAAACGTTTTGGTGGCCGTGTGATCCTGGTTGTCCTACGAATTGCAGCTGTAGGGGTGTTCAATTCCAGATTTGTCAGAGGTATTATAGAAGTGGATGTACTGGATCCACTCTCCTCATCACTCTCATATGATCCTGGATTTAAAATGGATGTACTGGATCCACTTTCATTTCTTTTCGTGTATCATGACCTCCCGATAAATCATCCAATTGCACAAAATCGGACTCTGATGAGTCTCTACTTCACTTGGATTGATCTTGTCTTTGAACATAACTTTCTCATTGAAAATTACGTTCCTGCTTCTTATGATTTTCCTTTCTTTGTCATCCCAGAAACGATAGCCAAATGCCTCATCTCCATAGCCAATAAAATAACATTTTCTTGACTTAGACTCAAGTTTATTTCGTGCATTAGGCTCAATCAAAACATAAGCAAGACAACCAAAAGTTTTGAGATGAGAAAACTTAACCTCTTTCCCACTCCAAACCTCCTCAGGCAGTTCATTATCCAATGGAATTGATGGTCCTCTATTGATCAGATAAACAGCAGTGCTAACTGCATCTGCCCAAAATGTGAGTGGCAATCCAGCGTGCAATCTCATGCTCCTTGCACGCTCATTGATGGTTCTATTCATGCGTTCAGCAATTCCGTTTTGCTGTGGTGTTCCAGGGATGGTTTTCTCCATTCTAATACCCTGACTTGCACAGAATTCTTTAAGCTCACCATCAATGTATTCGCCACCATTATCAGACCTCAAACACTTCAGCTTCAGGTCTGTTTCTGTTTCAACCATGGCCTTCCAAGTTTTGAACACATGAAATACGTCAGATTTATGTTTCAAAAAATAGATCCATACCTTCCTACTATGGTCATCAATGAAGGTGACATAGTACCGAGAACCTCCAAGAGAAGCTGCTGGAGAAGGTCCCCACACGTCTGTGTGCACCAAGTCCAGTTTTCTTGTCTTCGGTGTTCTCCCTCCTTTTAAGAAGCTGACCTTCTTTTGTTTCCCCATGATGCAGCTTTCACAGATGCTGAGATCAACTGTCTTTAGTTCCAACAGTTTGCCTCTAGACAGAAGTTCTTTCATGCCTCTTGGGCTCATGTGGCCGAGCCTACAATGCCACAAATCTGCAGTATTTTCTGAAATAATGGCAGCAATGGTATTGTTAGGACCAATAGTAGTATAGAGTGAACTATTTTTCTTACCTTTAGCCAGTATCATTGCCCCCTTTTTTACCATCCAGTGCCATTTGAAAATACTCATCAGAATCCACACTCATCTAGTCAGTCCCAACGAGATGAGATTTTTCTTCAATTCTGGAATGTGTCTGACATTCTGTAAGATCCATTTGCTCTTATTTGGAAGTGCAACACTGACATCTCCCATCCCTACCACATTAAGAGCCTCTCCATCAGCCAGATACACCTTCCCAAAATCACCTGCAACATAATTTTGCATTGATTCTCGTTGGGAGGAAGTGTGAAAAGAAGCTCCTGAGTCCAGTACCCAGTCATCTACTGCATTGTGAACAGCAAGCAATAGAGCATCTTGAACCTCTTCAGCTACCACATGAGCACTGTCAATTTCAGCCTTTCTGGGATTTTTACAATTCCTCTTTATATGGCCAATTTTGCCACAATTCCAGCAGGTTGCTTGATGTCCAAGCCGTAGCTTGCTTTTCCCCCTTGATTTTGATCTGCCTCTGTTTGAGTTTCTGAATTGTGCTCTTCCCCGAGAATCAACATTCAAGGCTGAGCTCAAGCCTGAGGTCTCACCTGAATCTCTCCTACGCACCTCCTCAGCCAAAATCAAATCACGAATATCATCGTAATTTAATTTTGATTTCCCAGATAGATTACTCACAGCCATTCGCATGGCTTCCCATCCGTTTGGCAGTGATGCCAAAAGTATCAAGGCACGTATCTCATCATCAAATTCAATTTCAACAGATGATAATTGATTAGTAATGGTATTATAATCATTCAGATGTTGTGCAACAGAGGTATCATTTGACATTCTTAAATTAAATAGCTTTTTCATCAAATGTACCTTGTTATTTGCTGATGGCTTTTCATACATTCCTGACAAGGCTGTCATGAGTTCCGCAGTGGTTTTCTCCTTGATGACATTGTGTGCAACAGATCTCGACAGGGTTAGTCGAATAACCCCCAGAACTTGTCGATCCAACAAGTCCCAATCAGCAGCTGTTATGTTGTCTGGCTTTGTCCCCAGCAATGGAAGATGGAGTTTCTTCCCATAGAGATAATCCTCTATTTGCATCTTCCAGTACCCAAAATCTGTGCCATCGAATTTTTCAATTCCTGATGCTTTCACGTCTACCCCAGCCATTAATTTCACAGATTTTTTGAGCCAGGCTCTGATACCAGTTGTTGTGAAATTAAAGACAATAACGTAAAATAAAAGACACAAATGATTTACGTGGTTCGGCAAATTGCCTACGTCCACGGGAGCTGTAGAGGATTTATTAAGAATTGAAGGAACAATACAATTTTTGGTTTCTATCACAGCTGCAACAATAGCTACGTTGCACACACTCACTCATACATATACACTTCAATCTAAGGTATATATATAGATGTGCAGAATAACCCTAGTGAGTTACGTAGAGAAGAAGAACTCTACTAAATCACGTAATCAAGCTATTGATGAGCTTTCAAACAAAACCAATCCTTATCTGATAAAAATCCTTATCAGATAATAATGATCCAGTTATCACAATGCATAACAGTTTCTGCGTTTTAAAATCGATTTGAATTTATTTTATTTTTAAATTAAAAATTTTGGATAATTTTATATTATTTTAATGTAGTGATATTCAAAATAATTATTAAAAATAAAAAAATATAATTACTTTAGTTTAAATATTATTTTTCAACAAAAAATATTTTTTAAATAATTTCAATTACACTTCTTAACAGTCATTAAAACAATTGTTAAAATATAATTATATAGATTAAAAAAAAGGAGAGATAGAAAGAGAAGGGGCATGAAAAAAATAAGATTTTAACTAACAATAATAACTACTTTAGTTTAATAACGATAGTTCATGCGATATTTGACGAAAATCTTGTTTGTGTTTCCATGTATTTTTAAAATAAAACAATATTAAATTAGTATTTCCTCCATGCTTGTTGATGGGTTAGTGTTTAAAATAAATAAATAAAATATTGTAAAAATCATCATGTATTCTAATTTTAAACACTCTCTTAAAGTGTGATATAGCACCCTGTTTGGCTCTGCGTTTGAAACGGAGATTGGAGTTTGAAACGGAGATTGGAGCAAACATGGCGTTTGGTAATGGAAAAAAAGCATGTGGGGCCCACCAAAAAATTGATCAAAACCGTGGTTTGCAAAAAGTTGGAAATTGATGCTTTTGCGATCGCGATTCATTTTTTTTAATCTCCGTTTTCATGCAAAAATGTGAGAATACAACGGGTGCAAAAACTGTGAAAAAATTACATGCAAAACCTTTGACAAATCCATGTTCGATAATTAAAACAAATTGATCTGTGCATGGCTCTCTCTCTCTCTCTTTCTGCGAACAACCATGGAAGCCGAGAGCTTCCAAGGCTGTTTCCGGCCACCACAGGCCACCATTTACGATGAAACCACCACAGGAAGAACCACCTCGGCCTCCTCTACCCGTCGGTATCCTCCGTTTAAGCTCTCGTCGTGGTCGGTGAACAGTACCGCCACCTTCCAAGGCTGTTTCCGGCCACCACAGGCCACCATTTCAGACGCAACCACCACAGGAAGAACCACCTCGGCCTCCTCTACCAGTAGGTATCCTCCGTTGAAGCTCTCGTCGTGTTCGGTCGGAAGGCACTATTCACGTGAATTATGTGCGCGCTGACCGTCGCTAAGAAGACGACACGGTAGCAGCAGACCGCTTTAGCACCTTCGAGAAAGAAGCAAACTGGACTGGGTCACGGGGACTCTCGGCTCACCCCAAGTCCAGCAAAGTTGGGCTTAGGCCCAATTTGGTGGGCTGTCCTCGGCCCACCAACAATTTTAAAATATATATTTTTAAAAAAAAATGTGTAGATACAGATCAGTCTTAATGGAAGGAAAATATATGTTCGTGATGAAATTGCAAATAGTTTGATGGGAGAATAAAAAATAATATTTGTTTTTTCATGAATTATTAATTACATAATATTATTATCATTATTAAATTTACAATATTTAAAAAAATTATATTATATATATATATATATATATATATATATATATACCCTTTTAAGTAATTTCACAAGTTAAAAGCAGTTTGGAAAGTTTGGAAACCAAACACCAAAACTCTTTTTTCTTCAACCTTCAACTCAACCACAATTTTAACCAAACACTTAACTGCTTTTTTTGAACCATAGTTAAAAACTCTATTTTTAAAACTCATTTTTTTTAACCACAACCACAACCGCAACGGCTATACCAAACAGGCCCATAACATTGCAAAGCAACGTCCGGCTAATGCAGAAGAAAAAGGTCTGGCATGTACAGGATTTTAGGGATTTTTTGGACTCGTAATTATGGGTCCCATTGGCTCTGGACGAGAATCGGAGGGCTGAGATTGTCCCTTGACCGGGGAAGGCAGATGACCATGTCCGGTACGGCTGGTGTGCGGCTCGCTGGCTTTACCGATGTGTCATGCGGATGGGCGAACCATATTGGGGCTAGTGCTGTTGCCAGCCCAACTAGCTTCCTTTGCTTGGAAGTTGGAACTTTTCTATGACCAGAAACCTGGTAAATTACAAAATGGTGTGACTATGTAGTTGATTGTGAAGGGTAAAATGGAGATATGAGTGAGTCATCCAAAAATCATCAAAACCAGTATACTATTTAATTGACAGAAAACATAATTATCATATGTTTCTAAATTTTAGGAAGCCCGGGTTTGTAATCACTTTAAAAATGATTTCTGAAAACAAATTGAATTTTATTTTTGCTTTAAATAAAAAATATATATATTTAGATTATCTTGATATATTGATGTCAAAATTAATTTTTAAAAAATAAAAAATATTTTTTAATGAATTTTTAAATAAAAAATATTTTAAAAAACAGCTACAATCACGTTTTCAGACACTTCCCTGTAATACAAATCATGTTTGTTAGTACAATTTGAAGATATTTCCATGTATACAACATGTACACCTGTCTTAGCAAGCCTACGCAACTCGACTCTTGTATTTTTTTTTTGGTCATATCCATCATCTATCCTAATTTTTTTTATTAATTTTAGAAAAACAGTCAAATGACACATTGTCTCTTAGAGCTCAAGTTCTTTTTATCCAAAAAGCAGTGTTTTTATTTATATTATATCTCAAACATTTGTAATATACTCTAACAGACATTATAAATATACTTGAAAAAAACATCTCAAAAAACAAAATCAACACGAAACAATAGATCAAATTGAGTGGACCCCACACACAAATCTTAAATGTAAAAACATATAATATAAACTCTCGTCATTAAATAAAATTATTTGACACAAATATCGATTGTTTTGTGATCTAAACCAATGTGTGCTATATTCTCTCTTTATAGCTAAAATGCAATAACCTCTTTTTATCTTACCTCAATTATGGATTAAAAAATAACAAAAATAAACTTTTATATCAAAATTAGTTTTGAAAAATAGGTACCAAAAATTTATAATTTATGTTATTTTTAAAGTTAGAGGATCAAAATATATATTTTATGAAATTTCTGACATGTCATTCATGTTCGAATATTTTTTTATTTTGGTTTTTGTTCTTTAAATTACACCGGTGACTAGAAAATTATAAACAAATAACCTTGAATTATTATCAAATCTTGCACATTATTCACCCACACATTTTAGTTTTTAAATAACACACACGTTGTTTTTCTTATATATTTTTTTTATTATTATAGATTGAAGATTTTTCTTCGTCATTAAGAAAAACTATAAAAAAAGTGTTTGTTTGAGTAGAGAGAAGGGTGGAGGTTTAAAAATAAACTTCCACTTGTTAGAGGATAAGGAGGTGTTCTCGAAGGAGTTGCCTCCGGTCAACACGGTTCCATAACCATCCTTGAAGAGTGCACGCGCCTGTCAAGGATGTCCCGATCATTTCAACTCGGTCGGGGTAGTTTATTTTCTTAGAAGTTTTTTAAGACTATTAAATTATTTTTTTCCCTCTATATAATCCTAACATGATTATGCTGTAAATAAAATAACATATAACAATTATTTTAATATAATTTTAATTAAAAAAATACTTTTTAAACAATATCATGCACACAATACTGGATAGCACTTCACCGTATAAAAGTAGATTTTAAGACAGTAACGTGTAATTGTATTAAGATATAAAAGAAAAAAATAGTAAATATTAAGAGTGCATGTCACCATGTATTTTTAATATAAAATTCATTTTAAAACTGATATATAAATCATTTATTGATGTTTATTATTCAAACCTAATATATATATTTATTCATTTATCACGAAACACTAACTAATTGTAACCCAATTACTCATCATAGTTATTAAACCTAACTTGATTATTCATATTGACTTATATAATTCATAATATAAATATTGCCATGAATTTATTTTTTAATTAAATTACACAAAACATTTATCCAATTATTGATAAAATCATGTTTTTAATTACCTGTTTAACCCAATCAAATCAAGATATAAAAATAATTTGTCACGACCCGATTCCCGGATCCGTGACCGGCACATAGGCATGGTCCCTCTCCAAGGTTCCACACCTATGCGAACCCAAACTCACATACAAACTTATCATTCAACTTTCAAAGTTCAACGCAGCGGAAGTATCAAAGTGAACTTTATAACATAATTCGATTGTCTTTATACAAGAGTTGATTACATACAGTTATAATTGTGGAGCACTAACTAGACATATTGAACAAAAATATCAAATACAACCAAAATAGCAGGTTCCAAGAGTTGGACAAAAATGACCTGCTAGCAAGCTACGACCCTGAAAATGATAAATAATGAGGGAGTGAGTTCAACAACTCAGTGAGTAGATAATATCCAATATACACATACGAGATAATATAGCAAAGAGAAGTATAATATCAAATCGGCTCAAGGTTCTTACAACAAGTTTCTCAAATAGGTCATAACAAAAATGTATAGGTAAAAGCTCGTCGGAAAAATCAGAATGCAATGAGCATGAGGTCTCGTGATCGTGGGATGATCAGTCCACACAAGTTGGTGACTCCCCCGACCAACTAGGGTTTCAGATACGATGTGCACAAAGGCTAACACTACCCTGTTAGCATGGGTATTCTGACTGGCATACCATAGGTATATCTGATATTCAAACAAACATATTCATATCTCAAGGCTCAACTCATGATATCAATCAAATGAGGAGCTATCAATTCACAAACAGATATGGGCTCATATCAAGAACGGATATTCAACAAATGATTATGCTTTATCGTATCAAGACTATAATCAAGGTATATATTATCCAAAAAAGCATAATCCAATTCATACTAACAAATTCAAATATTTATACTATTTCTCATGCATATTAAATGTTATCCACTCACCTGACTCAAAAAGCAAATAAGGTTCAAAAGCAGAGTGTTGACTGAAATCTTATCGATGTCCCCATGGGTAGAAGATCGGGATTATCTGAATATATAAAAGAAGATATACTCAAGAAATGACTCAAAAGAAGTAAAATACCTTTAATAACATATCTAAGAGTTCAAATCATAATCCTATGTGTTTTTGAATCAACTATCCATTTCTTCGTAAAACCTAAATCAAAGGTTTCTTCCAAAATCTAATTCCAAATACCTAACTCATAAAATTGATAATAATCCATCAAATGAACTTCAATTATCCATCAAACCAATCTTAAATGCTATTATTTCACCTAGGGGACCATTCTGAATTTTTTTCTCATATTTTTAGGGCCAAATCGTAATTTTACCAAATTGAAGGACTAAATTGAACTCCTCTTAAATTCACAACTATACTGAAATTTTGTCCATAATTCATCCTCAATTCTGTCCAGAATCTCGAATTTCATTCCAGGGACCAAACTGTAATTTTTTCCAAAGTTCGGGACTAAACTGAAATTTTCACCAAAAAGGACCAAAATGAATTTTTGTCATCTTCAACCTCAACCCAGAATTTCCAGCAAAGGATTTTCGAATTTATCAACATTATTTCACCATTTTTCTCAATATTTTCTCAAACCAAACATCTCAAAACTTCAAAATCATCTACAATCAAACTAATTAAACTATTACCCAACACATTCAACCCTTAACATCTCTCTTAATTCATCAATCAAACCCAAATAAATTCTCAAACCCTAACAACCCATACAAGCAAAAATCATAACTAATAATCACATTTATACATAATAAAACACACACATTACCTTAACAACTTATTTCTCCTTCTTCCTTTCTCTTCCTCTTCTCTTTCCCTCTTTTCTCTTCTTCTTCTTCTTTCTTCCTCTCTTCCCGATTCTCTCTCTCAATTTCAGACCTAACCCTTTTTTTTTTTGTTTTTGTTTTCTCTTCTCTTCTATTTATATTTATAAGCTTCTGCAATTACTACCCTACCCTTCATTTATTTACACACCTAATTCTAAGCTACCAAGGGCACTCATGTATTTTCTCTTTTTAAAATTTTCAGAATACTACATAATTATTCCATATATTTTTGATAAATAGAATCCACGAAGTCTAACTTTAGAATCCATGCAAATATTATGCCTAATATTTTTCCATTTAAAATAATTATATATATAATATTAGCACAATACAACCATAAAAATACATAAATTTAACAATTTTTACAAATAAAAAAATAATTTCAAAAAACAAAACAAACACCTCTAAATATTAATCCCATAATCACTAATTCTCAATCATATGTTTTTTTTAGCATAGTTGAGATAATTTTAATATTTTTTTTATAAATATATTAAAATAATATATATTTTTTAAAAAACATATTTTTAACCCTAGTAAATAAAAAATAACTTAAAATAAAAATAAATTAATAAAAAATAAAAAAATAAAATTGTTTTTCAAAAATACTTTAAAAAAAAGCCATCCTAATCAGAAACTTAATCCGAACTGCTAGCCATCCTAATCAAAAACTTAATCCGAACGGCTACAATTTCCTCGAGGAAGCATCGCGGCCACCAATAAAACCTCAGGCACATAGTTTCCGTGTCTGAAAAAACACCCAACACTTTCCACTTAATTATTCCTGCCTCGCACCCCCTGCCTTCCTCTGTATTTACTTTGATCTTCGTCTTCTTCTCGCCGAAGAGAACCCAAATATTCCTCCAATTCTCAGCTCTCTGCAAAAAGCCTATCAAATCTAACGATGCAACACGGAGATTACAGTTCTTACTATCAGTACCCGCACCTTCAAAACCCTAATCCTAATCCTAATCCTAATCCTCCCATTGATCATCATCAAAGCCCTTACGCATCCGCACCGCCTTTCTCCTCCGGTTATCCCCAGTCCGATTACACGCCCTCCGATTACCCCCCCTCCGATTACTCTATTTACCCTCCTTATTCTCAAAACCCCGATCCTGTCCCTCCACCTACTGCCCCTACATACACACCTAAAACACCGAACCTTAATAATCCACAATCATCCTTCAATCCACCACCTCCACCACAACAAGCGCCATCTTTTCCACCGTATGATTCTAATGGATCCTACCAACCTCCAACAACTCATCAATCTTATTTACCATCGTTCGATCAACATCAAACGTCTCCCAATTACGCTCCTCCACCACCGCCTCCTAACACGGCAGTAGCACCGAATCCTACTGGAACAACTAATTCTCCATACACCTCGATGTACAGTGCTCCTTATAACCCAATAGGATCGTCAGGGCCGCCCGTATACGACATGCCATATGAGAGTCCAGTAAAATTCGACCAGAATTTCGGGTATATGGACGGTTATAATCGGAGCAGGAGCGATACAGGGTCTGATCTACATGGAAAGGAATCGGAGAGCAGATACAATATCGGTGGCGGTCGTGATGATGGATATGGAGATGGTGTTTATGCATATGAAGGTGGTAAGGTTGAGCCTTACGGAGCACGAGGGACAGCGTCAAATTCATCGACCTGGGCTGGGTTCGATGATTATGGAAGAACAATAAGTTTTCCGTCTGGAAAGGATAATTTGGTGCGGTCCAGTTCTGGTCCAGGATCGGGGAAGATTGTGAGGGCAGTGCCGAAGGTGGAGACGCAGGAGGATGTTATGAGTGGTGTCCAGAAATTTAGAGTTAGAATTTTGGCTGAAAGTGGAGGACAGAGTACTATGGATGTTCTTTGCCAGGTATCTATCCGAGCTTGTTACTTGATTGGTGCAATTATTTATTATGGTTTTAATGATTTGTGGAGTGATTGGAATCATGAATTTGATGGTAGAGTGGGTTCGTGTTGAAATGATTAACTTCTAGGGACCATTTTACATGCTCGGTAATGTTAAAACCCTGTCATGTTCTGCTCGACTGTTCCGTTGTGTATCTTTCAGGCAACATGTGAATTGACAAACATGGCTAACTGCTAAAGAAGCTCAGTTAAGGAGCTTTGGGAGTTGTTTGGAATTCCAATGATTTTTCATGCTGCTGTTAGGTCATCGATTTTGTCATTGTGAAATCTATTTGCTTCTGTTAGGCTATTGACACTGTCATTGTGAAGTCTTTTACAACTGCTAAGGAATCAAGATAGAACTTTCCTTGAGATTCTAGGTTACTGAAGCTAAACAAGTTTTGTGCATGTATGATTCTAAGTTATATTCATTTTAAACTAGGATTTATTATGCGGACTTGAGTCCCATTGAATTTTGAAGGTCACTGTTGCATATAGATGATAAGTGTTTGGCTGCTATGTTATTATATTTCTACCTTGTTTCCACTTTCCTCGGGATTTATTTATGTGATGTGCTATGGGCTCATGATTGTATTTGAATTCATTCAGATTGGTTTGGATGGAATTCGTATGCTCGATCCAAACACCAGCCGGACTTTGAGAATATATACTCTTGAGAACATCACAAGATGTGACGTGAGTTAGCTTATTTCATCCACTCCTCACTTTCTTCTTGAGTATCACTATCGTTGGTTAATTTGTAACTAATACTGATTGTACACTTTCCTTTAATGTAGAAAATGGATTCATCTACCTTTGCATTTTGGTCCAAGAGTTCTGTGGATATTGAGCCAAGACGTATCAGACTGCAATCAAATAGTCACACCACCAACACCCTTCTTGACACAGTGACTGCTGCAACTGTACAGGTTTTGTGGCCATAAGAAACATTTTTCTTGTATTCTAATCATATTTTTAGTTACATGTCCTTTTATAGAAGCCAAAGCATTTACTTATGTCTTGCGTCATCCTGCAATACATTGTTTCTATTGCCCTTGTCATTGCATTAATAACTGAATTCTGGTAGTAGATGTGTTTCAAACAGAGAAGCCAAAAATGAGGCATGGATGACAAATCCATAATATTTAGGGGAAGGAGGCCTAGAATAAAAAACCCAAATTTCAGCTCCTTTATACAAGGTAGTCAAACTCGCGAGTCAACTTGCAAACTCGTACGAGTTTGCGAATTGGCTCAGCAAACCTGGTTGAACCGGAAGAAAAATCGAAACCGGTCAAACTCGGTCAAAATCGGGTTGACTCGTAAAATCCGGTCCGATTTTACGAGTTCATCAAATTCTACTGTGCCTCCCAAATTACACGGGTGAACTGGCAAAGCCTTCCTTCAATTTCATTTTTGCATTTCAGAAACACCAAATCATCTCACCCAGTCACTCCCAAATTTTCTCACCCCCAAAATCGTCTCTTCTCTTCTCAGTTCTCACTTCTCAGCACAAAATCATCAGTTCTCACTTCTCAGCACAAAATCATCAGTTTCACTTCTCAGCCTCTCAAGTCTCACCCCCAAAAATCTTCTCTTATCATCTCAGAGCACAAAATTCCCCCCCAAATCACCGAGTCTCGGTTCAAGCAAAGGCACAAGAAAGGGAGGGAGATGAGCAGATGGCGTGCACAAGGAAAAAAATGTGTCAAGCTGCTTAGGGTTGAGGGGGGGGCTTCTATAATAATAATAATAATAATAATAATAATAATAATAGGTTTCTCATTTACGGGGGTTGTGTGTTATATATATATATATATATATATATATATATATATATATATATATATAAATGATAGTAAAAACTCAATAAAGGTTGATTCTTTGAGCCCGCTTTCAAGCCAGGATGACTAATCACAATTTTGGGACAAATGATCTCATCTTCTTATGTTTATTTGTGCTTTCCTGTTGTACATAAGAAATGAGTCTCGATTTTTTTTTACTGCAAATTTAGAAGCTGTTTTCTTTCACTCATATAATAATAATAATAATAATAATAATAGAGTAGGTTTTTTTTTGGGGGGGTTATAATAATAATAATAATAATAATGGTATATAATAAGGTTTATATAATAATAATTAGCATAAAAAAATAGTTAGCATAAAAAAATAATTTTAAAAAAAATTCTATTAATTTAAGATAATAAATAACATAAATTAATTTCAAATACAACAATCATAAAAAAAAATATACAATTACTTGTACGCTGACTTAAGATTTGTTTTAAATTTGTTAGTTTTTTAACTTATGAACTTTTAGGGACATAATTATTTTGTAATGTGTTTTGAAGTTATTTTACATCATGTATGAACCTAAACTAATTAAGTTTTATATCCATAATCATGCTATTTTGTATTCAGAAATATTTTACATACGATTTTATGATTTTTTCTTCTCACCACGATTTTTAAGCTGTGATTTTACTGATTTTTTGTATGCGGACAAATTCGGGTACGATCTTACGATTTTACGATCCCGATTTTTTCTGAGCCCCTTTCAGATTCGTGTCAAAATCTCGATTTTGACTACCTTGCCTTTCATATATATGAGATGAATTTGGGTCAAGCTTTGATTAAATTGAGAATGTTAAACCCGGTAGATAGAAGTTGTAAGCATTACAAAGATTTGTTAGTATTTGAGAGCATAACTTCGTGCCATATTTTGCCATCATTGTTGAATGGAAATGTTTACTGCTGGCTACAGACTTGAAATCATGCGAGTAGAAGTATAATACACGCATTTCATTTTCCTATTGTTCCGACTCACATGTAGTACGTGGTCGATTCACTCACTGTAATATCCCACACTATTGGTTTACTACTCATGTGATAAATATATATGTACTAAGCAGCGAATCCATGTGTAAAAGCTTTATCAATTTTTTGGGATGTGTGGAAAAAATTAAATTATGTTGCTCCTATAGGCCCAAAAGTTATCAAGCATGCTTGCGACTACTAGCTTTATGCAGTGAAAATGTTTTTTGATCATTGTCAACGGGTGTCTGAATGTGGCTTCTCCTGTGTTTATATATGAGATATTGGTTCTGTTGCCTCCTTTTGGAGATAACTTGTAGAATTTTTTAGAGTTTAGATATTGAGTTTGCTTTTTTGGTCACAAGTTGAAACAAATTGTTTTTTACAGGTATTTTTGTGAAGGGGTAGCATTTTTCCATTGTTGGTGTGGCTCATTAACTCTTTTTTTTCTTCTTCAAAAGTTTAAGTGAATGCACAATGTCAACTGCACTCGTTATTAATGTCAATTGAAACATTGATTTATTTTAATCCAAATAAACTGAAAAAAAAATATCAAACATTAAACAAGTACAAAACTTTGGAATTTGGATAGCGCTAAAATGGAATTTGAAATAATATAACAATATTTAACTCAACAAATCCCCCAAAAGATATGCAGTGAGTCAGACTCCATCCTTTACTAAAGCTACTACGAGGGCATTATTCCCTATCTATTCCATCCCATCCCTTCAATTCTGCCAAATCACCTCTGTAGTTCTCTGTTTTCAATAGCCGGTGTCGCCCAGTCTCTCATAGAAATAATTATCATTTAACCTTTCTTATTTTTTAAAATGTTAAAGAAACACAACAGAAATAGAAAGAGATCACAACCCATAACCATTAAAAGAATCTGAGACGACAAACAAGGTAATTCTTCTGTATCACTCTCTGCAGACGTGTTATGGAGAGTGGTGGGCTTGTATCTTCTCTCTATATAAATATATTTTTGAATTGAGATTTGCAATTCTAGTGTAGATATAAAATAACTTTTGTGAATTCACGGATTTTAGTTTCTTGAATCTGTGTACAAACATGCTAGTGATGTTGCTATATCTCTCTTTATATGTTAGTCATATGATACACACCTTATCCACAAGCTTTACCATCAAGATAGTCTTCTTCACAACGTTCATTTTTTTTTTTCTCGTATTAATCTGTATGTTCAGAGAATATATGGAAAGCGAAGTGTGAGGGATGAAAAATTTGACCAAAATAAAAACCATTACTGTATAAATTTGATGATGTTACTGTTTCTCTATTTCTGTTAATGTCATAATGGTATGGGTTTATTGTTCAGAAGTTGAAAATCTATGGGGGGGGGGAAGGAATCTCACTTCATCCACAAACAAATGAAAAATACAGTAACAAATGAAAAATACAAACACAGTTGAAGTTGTGATTAATTTTAAACATTGATTCTTTTAAGCCAAATAGACTTAAAAAATTATCTAGTGATGTGCAGTCTTTTTACGCTCTTATTTCATCTTCATGATTTTTAAATCTCTAATTTCAGTATATTTTGGTTCAAATATTATCGTTTTCATATGGAAAGTCATTTTTAATATGAGAAAAAAAAACAAAATGAACATTGTGGAGAAGACTATCTTGATGGTAAAGTCTGTGGATAAGGAGTGTATTATATGACATTAACATATAAAGAGATATATAACAACATCACTACCATTTTTGTACACAAATTCAAGAAACTAAAATCCGTGAATTCACAAAAGTTATTTTATATCTAGACTAGCATTGCAGATCTCAATTCAAAAATATATTTATATATAGAGAACACACAAGTCCACCACTCTCTCTATAACATGTCTACAGAGAGTGATATAGAAGAATTACCTTGCTTGTCGTCTCAGATTCTTCTAATCGCTACGGGTTGCTTTCTATTTTTGTTGTGTTTCTCTGACATTTGAAAAAATGAGGAAGGTTAAATGATATTTATTTCTATGAGATTGGGAGATGCCATTGAAAACAGAGAACTGCAGAGGTGATTTGACAGAACTAAAGGGGGATGGAATAGATAGAGAATAATGTCCCTTGTAGTAGCTTTAGTGAAGGAGGGAGTCGGCTCAGCTCTGTGCATATCTTTTGGGGGATTTGTTATATTTTTTTTCAAATTCCATTTTAGCGCTATCCAAAGTTTTGTACTTGTTTAAATGTTTTGATATTTTCTTAAGTTTATTTGGATTAAAATAAATTAAAATTTTTAGTTGACATTAATAACGACTGCAGCTGTTTCTGTATTGAAGTTTATTTGCTTTACTCTGTGTGTTTGCTGCTTTAGATTGTTGATGTATAAAAGCAAAGCATATTTTTTCTCTTTCAATGCAGTTCAAGGAAATGGGTGGAGGAATCAGGCCTTCTGACACTTCAAAGACTGCTGAGCAGCTTGCAGAGAAGAAGAAAGGGTTTGGTGATTTGATGAACTTGATAAAGCCAGGCAGTGAGGAGAAAGATCATTGGGTAAAGCCATGGCTCTAATAGAGATTTTATTTTATTTACTGATTTACATGAAATCACACAATGTAGCCATCATTTCCAATTTTACAAGCATGGCCTCTCTCTCTCTCTCTTTTCTGGAAAAACGAAAGTGGGGTTGGGTGGTTGTGCTCTTACTGTTCTTACAAAATTGTTCATTCTCAGGTCCCTGACGAAGCTGTTTCAAAGTGTATATCATGCAGGATGGATTTTGGGGCTTTTGTTCGTCGGGTAAATTTGTTTCCCATGATTGATGAAGTACATTTTCTATTTATTCATGCTTTCAAATTTCATCTAAATCTAATGCTTCTCCCTTTTATCAATCCCAGCATCATTGCAGAAACTGTGGAGACATTTTCTGTGACAAGTGCACCCAAGGAAGAATTGCTCTTACCGCTGATGAGAATGCTCAGCCAGTTAGAGTTTGTGACAGATGCATGGTATGTACTAAAGATTTGTCCACTACCTACTTGTTACTATTTTTACGAACCCAGACATTCATCTATTATCTTTTGTTAGTGATATAGATTTCCCCCCCTTTCTTCATGCTGTCTCTCATTTTTTAACGGGTTCACTTGCATGCTAGTTCGGAGCTTGGGGTTCTCGAACTGAATTACCTTTGTGGATGTCATTGCAGTTTATTTTAGCTCATTTGCTTTTCAACAAGTATATGTTGTTGTCTGCGCTTTGTGAATGAACTTTGTGGTGTATTACAGGACAGAAACATTTAGTCAACCTATTATATATGTGTGTGTGTTTGTGAGCTAATATGTTCATATACAAAGCACCGTGATTATGGGTCATGAGTTCCTTAGAATCCAATGGATGTCACACTGATTATTTTTCTTAAGAAAGCTTGTTGGGTTGTGTTTTTTACTTTGAGAAAGTATATTAGTTTTTTTGCAGTTTGGGAAATGCGGATGTGATTCTCTATAATTATTTATAGCCAGGAAGCTATAGAAACATATATTATCTGCATATCACAGTCGTCACTCTCTTTCTGCATGAATATTGTGATGTGCATTAAATCACTGTGATCTCACTCGCTTTCTGAAAGAACAACTCATGAAGTTTCGCAATCCTTCAGGCGGAAGTGACTCAGAGGCTAAGTAATGCCAAGGAAGCAGCTAGCAAACCTGCAGCATTTCATAACCATGAGGATCTTGCCAGGAAGCTTCAGGTAAAGGATATCCAACTCAAGCAGTCTTGATATCCTCTTCCATAGGGTCTGATTCTTTGTTCTCTGGTTCACTTGGTATTTGACTTGCACTTTTGTGACTGTGATTTTATATTTTGATCTTTTGACAGGAGGAGATGGAGAAAAATCGCAAGTCGTCATCAGGTAATCTCCTTTGAATTTATAATTCTTTTTCTAAATAATATGATAGGAGAGGCAAATTCAAGCTTTTACTTGTAGTTGTCTGAACTTAATGACTGCAGAAAAAGTTCCAACCATAATCAGTGGTTCAAATATTCAACTATTTATCTGACCTTATCAGCTACTTGATTCATCTGGGGGTTACGTGTTAAGTCCTAGCATGCCATTATCAAATTTAATCAGGAACCTATAACACGGGCTCTCATTTTAGTGGTTTGAATTTCCAGGATCCAAGTCCGATGTATCTGGGAGGCCGACGAGAGAAGTTGCCTGTCCAACTTGCACCGTCCATTTGCAGGTTTGAAATCCTTTTCTACCTTGATTGGGCCCTTGGATTTCAATTTGCTACACGTTACTTGGATCATAATCTATCTTGTTTGCGCCATTCATGCAGGTCCAGGTTCCCAGCTCAGGTTCTGAAACCATCGAGTGTGGAGTATGTCAACACCCATTTCTCGTCGGTGCTGACTGATTCCTGCAAAGTTTTCTGATTATTTGAGGCCGCCTATTTCTCGAGGATGGAATGCTAATATTATTACACCTCTGGGGTGAAGTGCTTGTTTACCCTGCTGTAAAATTGAATCGGCAAACTTTGTACATAGCTAATATTATTTCTTCATTCTACTTGGACCGTTTGTGTCGTGCTAACATTATGCCCGTGTGAGTTCCTAAGAGTTTGTAATATGACTGTTCATTACTACAATAAAATAATTGATTATTTGTGACTTTGAAGTTGATAGAAATTAAGCAAACTGGGCTCCTGCGTTGTGAACCCTACCCCGAAAGCTCGTGTGTTCTACGGACGTAGTGTGGTGGTGGTTCAATTGGACTTGGTTAGGTTTATTTCATACTGTATTTAAAGCGTTTTTGTTAAAAAAATATAAAAAATAATTTTTTTATTTTAAATTAAATGTTTTTAGTTTTTTTAGATCATTTTATGTCTGGATGATAAAAATGATTTTAAAAAATAAAAAAATATTATTTTAATATATTTTTGAATGAAAAATATTTTAAAAAATAATTGAAATTATATTCTTAACTCTTATACCATCAGGCAAAATTATTAAACCGATCCATGACCCGGTCCAAGTTTTGTGAATTAACCTGAATAAATTTATTCGAAGTATTATTATTTAAATATTCTAAAGAAATTAATTTTAACCGAATTGACCGGACCAGACCAGTCAGAATACCGAACTAACCTTATATTTTATTTAAAATTTTTTTTAAAGTATTTTTAGTTCATAAATATATTAAAATAATATATATTTTTTATTTTTAAAAAAATATTTTTAATATTATCATTTTTATTTAAAATAATATTTATTTTTTTAAAAAAATAATTTTGAAATATAGTAATAAACCACCTATAAAATCTGATCTGAACTTAGATTCGGGATCGATCCAACTAACTGGTGTTTTCTCTTCTAGTGCACGTTGCCTCTGCTGCGGAGCTTAATAATAAATGAAGTACAGGGCAGTGCCTACTCATAGTAAGTAACTAAGTACCCTGATAATTTAAATGTAACCGAAAGGAAGAGCACAGCAAAGTCAAAATGGGCTTACGTGCTGTTTCCGGCAATCTTAATTGCAATAAGGTGTCTGCAAATCCACTAATCCGGCTAATTAACCAAACGCACAAGGATACAGATGATAGTCATTGAGCATTTGAGCTAACTCCTACACGTTTAGGCAAAATTACTAAACCATCCATAACCCGGTCCGAGTTTTGTGAATTAACAAGAATAAATCAAATTTATTTAAAATAATATTATTTAAATAATTTAAAGATTTTAATTTTTATCGAATTGACCGGACCAGACCTGTCAGGATATACCGAATCAAACTTCCATCTTATTCCCTGTTCAAATCTGATCTGAACTAGATTCGGGATCGATCCACCTAACTGATGTTTTGTTAGTACACGTCGCCTCTGCGGCGACAGGCTAGTAAGTGTACCCTGATAATTTAAATGTAACCGAAAGGAAGAGCACAGCAGGGTCAAAGGGTAAGGTCAAAAATCAAGATCGTGGGCCCACTCAACAGAAGCAGATCACTTTAGTAATTTAATTAGGCCCCAAACAAGTTCACGTAACCATATCCCCCCCATTTCCATCCTACCTGTCAGCATACCAAACTATAAATATAATAATTATTGGAATTGGATTGGTACTGCAACTTGCCATCTACATATCTCTCGTCACCAACAAATTCTAGTTGGGAATTGATTAACACCCGAGGAAAAATTAATTAATTAATTTATAATTGGATTATATTGCTGTTAATGCTCCGCTCCTTCCCATCATCCCATTCATAGCTTATGAGATGGCCGGATATTTCTATTGATGAGCTAAATAAATATTATTTAATGTAAAGTTCAGCTAATTTACCTTGAATAGTCATTTCTAGTATAAGAGAGCAATGTATATATATTGTAGTTATTGGTATCGATATAATATAATTAAATCATGTGCAAATTAATGAATAAGAAATATGAAATTGATGTGGTACTTACTTGGTGGCTTGGAAGTGAAGGAATAGTAGTGTTAAGAGGATATGATGTGATAGTAGATGATTTGCAATCTGCACAATAAGTTTTAAATTCGAGTCAAGATGTGCACTCCTTTTAATAATTTGTAACAATCAATATTTTACTTGATCACCTGAACTTATAAGGTGCGCTTTTTGAAGAGGTAGAGTTTTCTCGTATTAAAAAAAAATGATGTAACTGCTAAATAAAAAGGAAAGAAGAACTTAATTGTAATTTAAATGTATTTAACGATTTATTTGATTATTTCTAGATAATTTATTAAATGTTGTTTCTTATGGTAAGAATGTTACAATCACGTCAGTAGTTGATCAAATCTATATCTTTTGTTTTTATAGACTATAACTAAGAAGCATTTTTAATTGTAATATTATTTTGTTTTAGCATGTAAACATGAATGCTTATGGTTTATGATTGTACTTATATTGAGTTCTAATAATTTGACGTGGATCATGCACCACACCTTATGTTGTTTCCTAGTGTGAGATCAACATCAATGAAGGGGGTTCCTGTGAACTGGAAAGATGCGACAGTTTACCAAAAGGCTTGCTAGCCGGAGCATTCCCCCTGGAATCTGCAGCTGTACAATTAATTAAACAAGCAGTACCACTTATTTATTGAATCGTGGATAATAAATCTAATTTGATCATCATTTTCAAGCAGAATATCAACTCCTCGATCGATCCAATCATTTGCTTCCAAAGATCGACGAGAAGTAAATGACATGAAAATGCCGTGCATGGGGTCGCCGTTTCACTTTTCTTATTCTATGCTTTTTTAAATAATTACAACTATTTTCCCAAATAAACATTTACTAGTTGAGGAATCACGTAGACACACACACACACAAATATATATATATATATATATATATATATATATATATATATATATATATATATATATATATATATATTAAGGTTTCTTCTTCTTCTTCTTCTCATAATCTCACACAACCTTAAACATGAAAGCCACTATAAAAAGAACTTATATTTATTAGGATAAAAGAAACAGATAATTCTCAATTCAAAATTCAAAATTGTTTTATTATATTCACAAAAAATAGAGGTATTTATAATTTACTCGGATTAAAAAGACTCGTACTTCCATGCTGGGGTGACATTATCATTGCAGTTAGGGGGGGTGCGAGGAGTTATTAAGTATGCCCCTTGCCATCTTGTACCGATCCTCACACCACCACGCATGCAGGGTTTTTCTTCTTTTTGGCCCGACAACGATATAAAGTTTTTTTTTCTTAAGCGATACAATAATACCTATAGTTCTGGTGATTGATGAAGTCTACGTTGCATGTGGTGCCAATTGACTAGATCTACGACGATATAAATTCATCTGTATTAAGCCAATCACGATACACTTAAGAATCTACGGCTGCCAGCAATCATTTATAACATTAAAGTACTCTTCTACATCAACCAATACAGAAACTTCTAATAATACTCACCATTTTTATTTTATTTTTATTTAAGTTCTAGATGCAATATATTTCTTGAAGAAGAAGAAGATATACATACATATATATATATGCTATATTTTGTTTAAACACACAAACCGAATTATGTATTCCGAGCAGTGAAAGAAAATTGTAAAAAAAAAAAGTCAAACCGGGATTTGATTATAATTAAATTATAGAAATCTCAGATTATTATTATTATTTTTAAAATAAAAAATCTAAACGAATCTTATAACTATAATATTAATTATCAAGCATGCTTACGTACGCCATCCGGATTCTTTCGAAAAGATTTGAAATATCCTCGATGAGCTCCACCTCCCATCTCTATATAAACACACCAGGCAGGAGACATTTGAGATACGAAACATCTTACTTTCTTCTCTGATCTTGTTAACCTAATTACAAGGTGGGATCGAGGGATTAAAACAAACAAAAAAAAACAATGATGTCCTCTTGTTTCTATTCTACGTTGGTGCTCTTTCTCTCTATTGTCTGCACCGTCAGCTCCTTGCATAAGCTACCGCCGAATGTAACTGTCCCAGCACTTCTGTTTTTTGGTGATTCCATCGTCGATGCAGGCAACAACAACAACCTTAAAACACTTATCAAGTGCAACTTTCCTCCCTACGGCAAGAATTTTTGAAGAGGGGGATTCCTACAGGAAGGTTCTGTAATGGAAATATTCCGTCAGACATCATAGGTATGATCATCGCAGCCTCTCT
Organism: Salix viminalis; assembly: GCA_029228465.1. NCBI lineage: Eukaryota > Viridiplantae > Streptophyta > Magnoliopsida > Malpighiales > Salicaceae > Salix > Salix viminalis. Next base: position 10,717,967 of record CM055438.1, on the reverse strand, counting down.
CTTTATAAACGTGCTGTAACATTCAAAGCCAATCTTTACTTTTAGGGTTCACATCTCCTAAAACTCCCCCGGTTTCATAGCCTGGACTAAAATGATTTTGAAACTAAGATAGTTCTTTAATATATATATTAGAGATTTGATAATGAAATGATCATTGTTTTAATTAATTAAAACTATAATCTTTAATACAAAATAGTGCAAATCCATGCGGTTTTTTAATTTTTTTTGATATGAGAAATATTGTGTGAAGAATAGTATAAAATTATTTTGACGTCTCCTCGAATAATTTAACTTTCAAAATTTAAATAACCCTTTAATGCAATTTAAATTTAATTTTTAGACTCAAGTTGGGTGATGAAATAATTGACAATTACAGATTTATCCTTAAAGTTCAAATTAACTCAACGTAAATAAAAGACGTTAAGATTTTTAAATTGCACCATTTGTTACTGTATTTAAAAGCTGTCTCATTTTAAAAAAAAAAACTATTAAATTTATGTATTTTAACAATTTTTCTAAATTATAATTTGTTGATATTAAAAATATATATATTAATATATATTTTTTAAAATACCATACACAACAATATTAAATACACACGTGATGAAAAATGGTCATGGGCATAAGCAATAATAGCACGATAACCTAAGACACAGATCGAATAAGCTAACATGAAATATTGTCTTAGATAATCTAGGTCTAATGGCATATCAGCCATTGGATTATCTGTTAGAATAGTATTTTATTAATTATTATTTTTGTTTCCAAAAATAGGTACAACATAGCTGCCTATTAAACTTGGAGACATTAAACTGTACTAATCAAGATATAGCCCGTCTTATTATTAACGGAATTATCACCCATACTAACCTCTTGGTCTTTCCCAATTCAATACAAAAGTTTTTTTTTTTTAGTTTCAGTCCATTGACCATTCCAAAATTTTCAATCAGGCACTTCCATCCGAACACCGTTGGCCTTTTATATTTTCTGATGATATAGCAGCTGATTTGAGCAACTGATTTCATTTATATATAAGAAAAGTTTCCTCATAAAATCATTTTATAAAAGAAAATATAATGCAAATCCTTAACCTCGAAAAAGGGAAAATATGAGCTTATGTTTTCTTGTTCTAAATCTTGCTCTCTTGTCTCGTGCTTTATTTTCAGCTAATGAATTGGGAATTAAGGACACATTACCAGCATATTTGGACCCAACAGTTCTACCTCAAGATCTCATAACAGGAGTATCCTTTGCTTCAGGTGGCAGTGGCTTTGATCCTCTAACACCCAAATTAGTGGTACATGCATTCTCCTATCAATTTACTATTATTTTCAAACATCATTTCCCCCATTTTTTGAATCCTCTCAATTCTAATTCTGATCAAATTTGGTCACAGTCTGTCCTAACGCTGTCAGATCAATTAGAATATTTCAAGGAATACATAGGGAAGCTGAAGGCCATAATTGGAGAGGAAAACACAACTTTCACCATAACGAATAGTCTATTTCTAGTAGTAGCAGGCAGCGATGACATTGCCAATACCTACTTTACTCTTCGCGCAAGGAAATTGAAATACGATGTTCCTGCTTACACAGATCTAATGGCTAACTCAGCTTCTAGTTTCGTGCAGGTGAGTTTCTAAGTCAAATCTTTCATATCTATCATATGATCAATAAATTCCTTTTTTTTCTTTTCGATAGTAATATCAATTATTGAACTTGCATGCCATGTTTTTTTTTTTTTTTTTGCAAGGAATTATACAAACTTGGGGCAAGAAGGATTGGTGTTTTCAGTGCACCACCAGTTGGCTGTGTGCCGGCCCAAAGAACTTTAGCAGGGGGAGTTGAAAGAGAGTGTGCACAAAACTTAAACGAAGCAGCAAAGTTATTCAACTCCAAGTTGTCCAAAAAGTTGGATTCTCTTGCCAGCAGCCTGCCTAGCGGCAGGTTTGTCTACCTGGATATCTACAATCCATTACTCGATCTCATTCAAAACCCTCGAAAATATGGTAAATGACCAACTCCCTTGAGTTTTGGATAATTTGAGAAGAATCAGATTCTTATCAGAAAATATTTGATCTGTTATCATGTAGGATACGGGACCATACGAGAGATTTTGAAATATTGGTGATCCATAACCTGTGCCACTGTATTCTGTTTTTTTCAGGTTTTCAAGTTGCAGATAAAGGATGTTGTGGTACTGGGATTTTAGAGGTAGCTATATTATGTAACCAATACACTTCCGAGACATGTGCAAATGTTTCCGATTATGTATTTTGGGACAGCTACCATCCAACTGAAGGAGCTTATAAGGCACTCATACCCTCTATCCTTGGAAAATATTTGACCAAATTCTTCTGAGGAATCTCAACTTGCTGTGTTCATGTTTTCATTCGCCTCCATTTATATTATTTCTGTGTGTGGTATTGTTGGGGATGGTGTGAAAAAAGCTTAGATGGTAAACATCACAAGCTTTTCTGGAGAAGTCTAAGAAATGGCAAACCATTTCGAAATTTATAGACAATCAAGTGTAGTTTGTACGTAATCCTCAGGATTGGCTTACTGATAATGATTATGAATGGGGAAGAGGGAGGTCCCATATTCGTCTTTTGAAGATTCCAACCTTCTGCGAGTCACTAGCCACTGACCCTCTCTGTTGAAAGGCTTCAACAGTATGTGTACTTTTCATGTCGGGCCGGTTGATGAAGGTTCTGTTTGTTATTGCGGTTGTTGTTGTAGTTGGGGTTTAAAAAACAATAGTTTCATGAAAAGTATTTTTAGTTGCGGTTCATAACTGAAATTGAAGTGTTTAGTTATAATTGTGGTTGAGTTTGAGATTTAATAAAAATTAATTTTATATATTTGGTTATCATGCTTTTCATATTACCGTTAACTTGTAAAATAATTTTAAAGAACATATATAGTCACACACACATTTATATATATAGACACACACATCCAAGTCCAATGTATCTGGGAGGCCGACGAGAGAAGTTGCCTGTCTAACTTGGACCGTTTGTGTCGTGGTAATATTATGCCCGTGTGAGTTCCTAAAAGTTTGTAATTTGCAATATTGCATCGTAATCTGACTGTTCATTACTACAATAAAATAATTGATTATTTGTGACTTTGAAGTTGATAGAAATTAAGCTAACTGTTCATTACTACAACAAATGGACTTTCTTATCTCTAAATTGAATTGTGACACTGACGACTCATTTCACTGTATTGTTTCTTTCAAAATGGGCTTACATTCAAAGTCGTGTTGTTTCTGGCAATCTTAATTGCAACAAGGTGACTGCAAATCAACTAATCCGGCTAATTAACCAAACGCACAAGGATACAAAGATGATGGTCATTGAGCTAGCTCCTACACTTTTAGGCAAAATTACTAAACCATCCACAACCCGGTCCGAGTTTTGTGAATTAACATGAATAAATCAAATTTATTTAAAATAATATTATTTAAGTAATTTAAAGATTTTTAATTTTTTACCGAATTGACTGGGACTGGACACATGTCGGGTACACCGAATCAAACTTCCATCTTATTCCCTGTTCAAATCTTATCTGAACTAGATCCGGGATCGATCCACCTAACTGATGTTTTCTCTCCTAGTACACGTTGCCTCTGCGGCAGAGCTTAGTGCCCGTTTGACATTGCGATCCCATCGGTTTTTGGCTAAAATTTGAATATTTTATTTTTATTTTTATTTTAAATGAATATGTTTTTGTATGTTTTAGATCATTTTGATGTACTGATTTTAAAAATAATTTTTAAAAAATAAAAAAACATTATTTTGATATATTTCGGCACGATAAACACTTTGAAAAGCTACCGCAACCACACTCCCAAACATACTCTTAACAAATGAAGACAAATGAAGGATAGGATAGTAAGTCTACCCTGATAATTTAATTGTAACCGAAAGGAAGAGGACAGCAGGGTCAAAGGGTAGGGTCCAAAATCAAGATCGTGGGCCCACTCACTTTAATAATTTAATTAGGTCCCAAACAAGTTCACGTGACCATACCCCCCATTTCCATCCTACCTGTAAGCATACCAAACTAGAAATATTATAATTATTGGAATTGGATTGGTACTGCCACTTGCCAACTACATATTTCTCGTCACTAATAAATTCTAGTTGGGAATTGATTAATACCCGAGGAAAAATTAATTAATTTATAATTGGATTATATTGCTGTTAATGCTCCGCTCCGCTCCTTCCCATCATCTCATTCATAGCTTATGAGATGACTGGATATTTCTATTGATGAACTAAATAAATATTATTTAATGTGAAGTAGTCATTTCTCGTATAAGAGAATAATGATATCTATGATAGTTATTGGTGTCGATATATTATAATTAAATCATGTGCAATTCAATTCAATGAATAAGAAATATGAAATTGACATCACACTTACTTGATCGCTTGGTAATTGAAGGAATAGTAGTGTTCAAGCAACATGACGTGATGACAAGAAAATTATGATTTGCATAACAAGTTTCAAATATAAGTCAGGTCATATATTTTTTATAAAAGTCTAAAACAACTGAGATTTTACCCACTCACCTGAATTTACACGGTGCGCTTTCTAAAGAGTGAGATTTTCTTGCATATTTTTTTTTGATTAACTATGAATGGTTTAAAAAGGAAAGAACTTTGTTATAATTTAAATGTATTTAACTATTTATTTGATTATTTCTAGATAATTTATTAAATGTTGTTTTTTATGGTAAGATTGTTACAATCACGTCGGTAGTTGATCAAATCTATATCTTTTGTTTTTATAGACTATAACTAAGATGCATTTTTAATTGTAATATTATTTTGTTTTAGCATGTAAACATAAATGCTTATATTTTATGACTGTGGTTATTTAAGTTAAATGTCTTCTAACAATTATGCATGCTGAATTTTATATTAAGTTCTCAAGGGTTTCAGGTTCTGATCTTAAAAATAATTTATCTTTTTTAAGAAAATATTTTGATATATGTTTAAGTATTTTTTTTAAAAAATATTTTGCTTTATAATATTAAACATATTTTTTTAGAACGACTAACCTAGCTCGTGGAGACTAGTCTCAATATATATATATACCATGTAAGTTATAACCTCTAATATATACAATATTAAAGGAAAATAGATAAATATATAAAAATATAAAAGAGAAAATCATCATGTTTTACTAAAAAATGACAAGATCTTTCTTTTTAATCTATCTCTTCTAACCTTAAGAGCATATATGATCACAGCACAACTCTTATCAACATGTAAATAATATATTAAATATTTGTATTTCTATTTTTCTAAATTCCCAAATCATGAATAATTTGATATGGATCATACACCACACCTTATGTTGTTTCCAAGTACGAGATCAACATCAATAAAGGGAATTCCTGTGAACTGAAAAGACGTGACAATTTACCAAAAAGCTTGCTAGCCGGAGCATTCCCACTGGAATCTGCAGCTGTACAATTAATTATACAAGCAGGACCACTTATTTATTTAATTGTCGATAATAAATCTAATTTGTTCATCATTTTCAAGCAGAATATCAAGTCCTAGATCGATCCAAGTTTAAGAATCTTATTTATAATTCACTAATCATTTTGCTTCCAAAGATCGACGAGAAGTAAATGACATGAAAACGCGGTGCATGGGGGCTTGTATAAAGTAATTGAATATTAAGTTATTTTTTAAAGTAATTTTATTCAGAAATATAAAAAAATGATATTTTTTTATTTTTAAAAAAATATTTTTGATATTAACACATACAAATAATCTATATATATATATATATATATATATATATATATATATATATATATATATATAACTTTGTTATCAAAAACACTTTCTAAACGTATTTCCCAAACACCCCTTTAATTATTAGTTAATTACTAGTCTAGGAATCAGGTCGACACACACACACACACATATATATATAATCTCACACAACCTTACACATGAAAGCCACTCTAAGAAGAAATTATATTTATTAGGATAAAAAAAACAGATGATACTCGATTAAAAAATGTGTTATTTTATTGCAACCCTCCTCTGTACCCATCACCTGATTACGAAGCTGGGGTGACATTAATATTGCATAGTTAGGACAGTTCGTTGTTAAGTATGCCCCTAGCCATCTTGTACCGATCCTCACACTACCACACAGGGTTTTCTTCTTTTTGGCCCGACAACGATATAATTTTTTTTAAGTGACAATAATACCTATAGTTTTGGTGATTGATGAAATTATGGAGTCCATAAGTCATATGTTGCATTTGGTGCCAATTGACTAGTGTTTGTCTGGGAGGAGTGTGGTTATTTTTAAAAATGATTTTCATTTACAAATATATTAAATTTATATATTTTTATTTTTTAACATCAAATTTTTTAATTTAAAATAAAAATAAAAAATAATATTTTTTATTTTTTTTAAATATTTTTGAAATCCAATGTGAAACACAACTAGTGAGTGTTAAGCCAACCACGATGATATAAATTCATCTGTATTAAGCCAATCACGGCTGCCAGCAATCATTTATAATATTAAAGTACTCTTCTACATCAACCAATACAAAAACTTCTAATAATACTCACCATTTTTTCTCTATTTAAGTACTAGATGCAATATATATATATATATCAATGTCAATTATGCTATATTTTGTTTAAACACAGAAACCGGATTATGTATTCCGAGCAGTGAAAGAAAATTGTAAATAAAAAGTCAAACCGGGATTTGATTATAATTAAATTATAGAAATCTCAGATTATTATTATTATTATTATTATTATTTAAAAAAAAAACTCAAAACGAATCTTATAACTAAAATAATAATTATGAAGCATGCTTACGCCATACGGATTCTTCCGAAATGATTTGAAATATCCTCGATGAGCTCCTACTCCCATCTCTATATAAACACACCAGGCAAGGAGACATTTGAGATACGAAACATCTTACTTTCTTCTCTCTCGTTAACCTAATTACAAGGAGGGATTAAAATAATTAAATAAATAATGTCCTCTTGTTTCTATTCTACGTTGGTGCTCTTTCTCTCTATTGTCGGCACCGTCAGCTCCTTGCAAAAGCTACCGCCGAATGTAACTGTCCCAGCACTTCTGTTTTTTGGTGATTCCATCGTCGATGCAGGCAACAACAACCACCTTCAAACACTTCTCAAGTGCAACTTTCCTCCCTACGGCAAGAATTTTGAAGGGGGGGTTCCTACAGGAAGGTTCTGTAATGGAAATATTCCGTCAGACATCATAGGTACGATCATGGCAGCCTCTCTCTTTATAAACGTGCTGTAACATTCAAAGCCAATCTTTAATTACTTTTAGGGCTCACATCTCCTAAAACTCCCCCGGTTTAATATATATATATATATATATATATATATATACATATATAATATTAGAGATTTGATAATGAAATGATCATTGTTTTTTATTAATTAAAACTATAATCTTTAATACAAAATAGTGCAAATTCAAGCAGTTTTTAATTTTTTGATGTCAGAAATATCGTGTTAAAAACAATATAAAATTAGTTTAACGTCTCATCGAATAATTTAAATTTTAAATTTGAAATATTTTCTTTAATGCAATTTAATTTTAATTTTAGACTCAAGTTGAGTGGTGAAATAATTGACAATTATAGATTTATCCTTGAAATTCAAATTAACTCAACGTAAATAAAAATGTTAAGATTTTAAATTGCACCATTTATTCTGTATTTAAAACTGTGTCTAATTTTTAAAAAAACTACTAAATTTATGTATTTTAATGATTTTTATAAATTATAATTTGTTGATATTAAAAATATATTTATTTTTAAAAAACATATTAAAAAAAATATCAAACACAACAATATTAAATATACACGTGACGAAAAATGGTCGTGGGCATAAGCAATAATAGCACGATAATTTAAGACATACAGATCGTATAAGCTAACATGGGATATTTTCTTAGACCAAAATCTAGTTCAAATGGCATATCAGCCATTGGATTATCTGTTAGAACAATATTTTATTAATTATTATTATTATCTGTGTTTTCAAAAATAGGTACAACATAGCTGCCTATTAAACTTGGAGACATTAAACTGTAATAATTAAGATATAGCCCGTCTTATTATTCATTTGGTGTACTAACTTCTTAGTCTTTCCCAATTCAATACAAAAGTTTTTTTCTTAGTTTCAGTCTGTTGACCATTCCAAAATCGTCAATCAGGCACTTCCATCCGAACAGAGTTGGGTTTTTATATTTTCTGATGATATAGCATTTGATTTGAGCAACTAATTTCATATATATATATATATATATATATATATATATATATATATATATAAGAAAAGCTTCCTCATAAAATCATTTTATAAAAGAAAATATGATGCAGATCTTTAACCCCAGAAAGAGTGAAAATATGAGCTTACGGTTTCTTGTTCTAAATCCTGACGAGCAATCTCTCTTGTCCCGGGCATTATTTTCAGCTAGTGAATTGGGAATTAAGGACACATTACCAGCATATTTGGACCCAAAAGTTCTACCTCAAGATCTCATAACAGGAGTAACCTTTGCTTCAGGTGGCTGTGGCTTTGATCCTTTGACACCCAGATTAGTGGTACATGCATTCTCCTATTAATTTACTATTCTTTTCAAATATCATTTCCCCCTCTTTTGAATCCTCTCAGTTCTAATTCTGATCAAATTTGGTCACAGTCAGTGCTAACGTTGTCAGATCAATTAGAACATTTCAAGGAATACATAGGGAAGCTGAAGGCCATAATTGGAGAGGAAAACACAACTTTCACCTTACGAACAGTCTATTTATAGTAGTAGCAAGCAGCGATGACATTGCCAATACCTATTTTACTCTTCGTGCAAGGGCATTGCAATACGATGTTCCTGCTTATACAGATCTAATGGCTAACTCAGCTTCTAGTTTTGTGCAGGTGAGTTTCTAAGTCAAATTTTTCATATCTATCATATGATCAATAAATGCTTTTCTTTTCTTTTCAATAGTAATATCAGTTATTGTATTTGCATTTCATGTTTTTTTTTCAAGGAATTATATGAACTTGGGGCAAGAAGGATTGGTGTTTTCAGTGCACCACCAGTTGGCTGTGTGCCGTCGCAGAGGACTTTAGCAGGGGGAGCTGAAAGAGAGTGTGCAGAAAACTTAAACGAAGCAGCAAAGATATTCAACTCCAAGTTGTCCAAAAAGTTGGATTCTCTTGCCAGCAGCCTGCCTAGCGGCAGGTTTGTCTACATGGATATCTACAATCCATTACTCGATCTCATTCAAAACCCTCGAAAATATGGTAAATGACCCATTCCCTTGAGTTTTGGATAGTTTGAGAAGTATTAGATTCTTATCAGATAATATTGGATCTGTTATCATGTAGGATACGGGACCATTCGAGAGATTTTGAAATATTGGAGCTCCATAACCTGTGCCACTGTATTTTTGTTGTTTTCAGGTTTTCAAGTTGCAGATAAAGGATGTTGTGGTACTGGGACTTTAGAGGTATCTATATTATGTAACCAATATACTTCCGAGACATGTGCAGATGTTTCCGATTATGTATTTTGGGACAGCTACCATCCAACTGAAGGAGCTTATAAGGCACTCGTAACTCCTGTCCTTGGAAAATATTTGACCAAATTCTTCTGAGGAATCTCAACTTGCTATGTTCATTTTTTCATTCGCCTCCATGTATATTATTTCTGTGTTTGGTATTGTCGGGGATGGTGTGAAAAAAGCTTAGATGGTAAACATCACAAGCTTTTCTACAAAAGTCTAAAAAAGGGTAAACCATTTCGAAATTTATAGACAATCAAGTGTATTTTGTACGTAATCCTCAAGATTGGCTTAATGATAATGATTATGAATGGGGAAGAGGGAGGTCCCATATTCGTCTTTTGAAGATTCCAACCTTCTGCGAGTCACTAGCCACTAACCCTCTCTGTTGAAAGGCTTCAACAGTATGTGTACTTTTCATGTCGGGCCGGTTGATGAAGGTTCTGTTTGTTATTGCGGTTGTTGTTGTAGTTGGGGTTTAAAAAACAATAGTTTCATGAAAAGTATTTTTAGTTGCGGTTCATAACTGAAATTGAAGTGTTTAGTTAAAATTATGGTTGAGCTTGAGATTTAATGAAAATCAATTTTATATGTTTGGTTGTCATGCTTTTCATATTGCTATCAACTTGTGAAATAATTTTAAAGAACACACACACACCCACACACCCATATATATATATATATATATATATATATATATATATATATTATTTTTTAAATATTGTAGATTTAATAATCATAATAACATAATGTGATAGTGTTAAAAATTAATTTGTTTAAAAATAAAAAATATATTATTTTGATATATTTCTAAATAAAAAATACTTTGATAAACAACCACTACCACAATTCTAAATTTTTTCTGGCACTCAATTGTAAAAATTATGTTTGACAACATTGCTTGCCTAGTAGCCAACAAAAACTAATTTCAACACCATCTAACTTTTTTTTTCATTCTAGGGTTTCGGGTGTCCTAACATGTATGGAGTCTTAGGAGAAAAAATACAGGAAGAAATGAGTATTCTTTTTTTTTTTTTTCAAGAAAATCTTATCTCTTAGAAATCACACTCTGTAGGCTTAGGTGAACGAGTAAAATCATAGTTGTCTTAATCTCTTACAAGAGATGCACGTCTTGACTCGAATTCGAGATTTGCTGTGCAGATCTCAAATCCTTTACCGTCACACCATGCTCTTTAAAACAAGTATTCCATGAAATGCTCATCAACTTCTAACAATAAAAGATAAACTTCTTGAAAACTAATGTTGATATTGATAAAACTTTGTTTAAATAGGATGAAAATGAAATATTTTCCAATCAACAATCACTAAAATAAATATTTTTTTCTGGCATATAATAGAATAGATTAACTTAAAAACACCATCAATCTAAACTATTATATAAGTTTCAATTTAACGTAAAAAATATTAATTGATAATCTAATTGGTCCAATTAAACCTAATATAATCTACAGAAATAAACTTATTTTTATAAAAACAAAAATAAAATTTTAATAAATAAATATTAATTTTGGTTGAAAAAGTATCCAGCACCATCTAATAATATCCAGCATTTTAAAAACCTCATAAAAAACAAGGGACGGCTGTCCAAATTGAATCGAAACAGCATAGAAAACCCTGATACTAGCAGTGAGCATAGCATTTCCACGCTCTAAACGCATCGGTTTATTCCTTCCCTAAACATAATTTTAATTTCCACTCGATCGTTCCTGTTCAGTGAGTCAGCACTTGCCGCTCCCGCTTTTCAAATCAAGCTCCTTTTAGGGTTTTGGTGAAAATGGAGCCTGCAGCTTCAATCGTAGACAAAATCAAAGGCGTCGCAAAATCAGGCCAAGAATTCGTCGACGGCCTCCTTCTCCGCCGCAAGAATTCTTCTCGCCGCAATCCGGTACTCGGAAATTTCTTCTCTTTCTTGTTAATTTTCGTTACTAAATCAATCTCTTGCTTCTATAGTTAATTTGATTTTCGATATTGTTAGCTAGAGCAATCTGAACCAATGGGATTCATTTATTGTTAACTTGAGAGTAATCTGGGTTGCTTAAGCTTGACAGAAAAAAAAACTTGCTGGTTTCTTAGGTAACAGCAAGGTGTATGATGGAGCCTTACATCTCTTACCATTTTATTATTTGCAGATTGAGATACTGAAGCGGCTGCAACGAGAATCGTTTTCAGATCTAATGAAGCTTAGAGACAGGCAGGATAAGGTTGAGAGAGTTCTTTCCTTTTATAAAACATATAAAGGGAGTCCTTTTCAAGAAACCAGTACACTTGTGAGGGGAGAGGTCGATGCTTCGGGAGCGATAATGATGTTGGGTGATATTGATCAGGAGCATTGTGATGCTGCTGGCAGAGCAGGAATAAAAACTGGGATTAGTTCAAGGTTAAGTTTTCAAACAATTGTTCGGCAGAAGGATTCTATTTTGGCAGAGTTTGTGGCTAGTCAAATAGGCGTAGTTGATATTGGTGGTGTCTCAGAAGGTGCACTTACTTTAGCCAAAGTGTCGTATACGGCAAATGTTAATGACTGGTTTTCTGCTATTGCAATCCCAGTAGGAGCTCAATTTAGAGATCTAGACATGACTGCAAACTCTTCAAACCAGGTATAATTTGGTTGCCTATGCTTTTTGTTAACTTTAATTTTGTACACTTGATCGGTAAAACAGGAATTGCTTGCTGGCTGGCTGGCTATGTTAGACGCTGAGACCTTCCAGTGGTTTTCTTTCCGTTTTGTCATGTGGCTATTATATCTTTGACTGGTGCAGATGAGTTTGCTTGACAATATTGAAGCAAGGTGCTGCTCCCATCGAGACATTCGTGTTTCATTCTATTCTTAATTGTGATGGGAATGGAACTTTGTTATGTCCTGATGTGTACTTTGATAGGTAATTTTGCTGCAGCTGTCTCCAAATCTACTTAGTAAATTTATCGAGCTTCTGATTTCATGGCAGAAACATGGTGTTACCGATCTTTCATCTGTTGGACCGCCACTTTTGAATCAGCACAATGATGCTGCCATTGGCATAACAGTGAGGAAATCAAATGTTATTGCTATGATGGCTCAATCTGTTTCTGGATTGCGAAAGCAGCCATTTTTTGATGGAATTGGTCGTGGCTTCGGCACTTTTGGCCAAATTGTTTGTCAACTTCCAAAAGGACTAAAACTCTCACTTATGAGTCTGCAGCAAGTCACTACATCATCTAATGACCACAGTAATCTCGGAGCCCTTGCCATTCCGGTTGGATTTTTGAAACATGACAAATCTCCTGAAACATCATTCCAAGACTCTGCACAACCCATGGGAGCAAGCAGTCTTGATATCACATCAAGAACTGGATATGTAGCTCTAAAATTGGAGTCAGAACTTGATGAGAGTACTAGAATTGGGGGTTGGATTGAGATGACAAACTCAAATCCCAGGCATTTACAGTGGGCTGTAAATGCTTTTGACGATGCAGAAGACGAGTTTGGATGGGGTCTGAGCCTCGGCGGGGTTTTTGAAGGCCCTACCAGCCATGGTCGTCTGCAAGCCGAATCATATGTAAAATTGAATATAGGGAAGAAATTCTGCTTGAAACCAGGCATTACATATTCAAGGGATGGTAATGCCAAAATATTAGCTCTTATGCTTAGATCCAACTGGTCCTTCTGATTGCAGGGACAATCTATTTCACAACAACATTAAAGGCTCCCTTTTTTGGGAAGTATATCTTCTCTTCAATTATAGTTCATAGCATCTGTCATCATTAGTATACTGTAATTTTTCTCTACTTATTTGCTAGTGTGAGCTGCAGGATTTTAATGCTAAAGAAGGGCAAAGAAATATTTGCCCACATTCCTACCAACCATACTGTGCTCTGATAGTGTTTGCAAATCATTCTAACAATTAATATGGAGCTGAGCTTTGCTTTTGGGATTAGACTGCAGTGCCTTTGTTACGGAGAAAAAGCATCTGGAAAAAACTGAAATTTACTAAAATTCCCCATCAAGTATCACTGCATTTATTTTTATTTTCCAAAAATCAATAAAATTCTAGATTGGATTTTTCTTCTTCTATCAACAACAAATATGGTTTGATTGCTCGTTAGGAAAAAAACAAGTCCAATTACTTCATTAAAAATGTAAGGTAATATTTTTTTTTATATATAAATAAAGTTGAAATCATAGCTATAGAAAATTCAACTTATTTTTAGAAAGGAAAGTATCTCCACGTGGCGTGATCATAAGTAACACCGATCTCACCGCTACCGTTTCACACCGTAGATTGACATCGGGCTGCGCAATCCCAAACAGTATAAAATATCTTCTGCTTCCTCTAGCTGGCCTAACAATAATTTCTTATCGCTGTAGCTTTCTATTTTCTCTCAATCATAGAGAAAAACAATGTCGACAAGCCGGAAATTTATCCTGAAAAGTTCAGACGGAGAGTCATTTGAGGTAGACGAAGCCGTAGCCGTTGAATCGCAGACTATAAAACACATGATTGAAGATGATTGCGCTGATAACGGTATCCCTTTACCTAACGTCACAAGCAAGATTCTTGCTAAGGTAATCGAGTACTGCAAAAAGCACGTTGAGTGCCCTAATTCGGACGATCGTCCTTCTTCTTCTGCTGATGATCTTAAAGCTTGGGATGCTGAATTCGTTAAAGTTGACCAGGCCACTCTCTTCGATCTCATCCTGGTCTGCTCTCAATCTTTACTTATTTTGCATGGGTTTTTCTTTTATGGATTTTAATTAATTGCTAGGGTTTTGATTTCATTGATTCCAAGGGTTTTAATTAATTGCTAGGGTTAGGGTTTAAATTTGTTTTGACCGCTCGTGTGGCTGTTGAATAATGAATTCTATGGGATATAATTGAATAAGGAACTCTGTATTCATTGGGGATGTTGAAGTTTATGCCTTGAGACCTTTTTTGACAAGACGTTTGGTTTTATGAATGTTGCTGGTGCAGTTTTCCGCATGAAAGATGATAAAAAAAGAAGATTTGGATTAGAATATTAGAATAGTGTGATTATGTTGGCTCATTGGGTTTAATGGAAGCTCTGAAGTGAGCCTAGTTACGGTATCTGTGGTTGTGAGCATTCTGTTTGGTTGCGCTTGATGGGAAAGTTTGTTAATAGATCTCAAGAAGTCATATTTTTGCATCTGGGCATTTTTGTTTACTGATGAGGGTTAGAAGAATAAGATGTAGTTTATGTAGATGAAGATCTGCTTGAATTTGTTGTTTGACATGTTTTAACGTGCTTGCATTTCTGGCTGTAATCATGTCCCTGTCTAACATTTGCTTGAATTTGTGTGTGGTGTTTAGGCTGCCAATTATCTTAACATCAAGAACTTGCTGGACCTCACTTGTCAGAGAGTGGCTGATATGATCAAGGGCAAGACTCCAGAAGAGATCCGCAAGACTTTCAACATCAAGAATGACTTTACACCAGAGGAGGAGGAGGAGGTTCGGAGAGAGAACCAGTGGGCATTTGAGTAGAAGGAAAGAAGTTCAACCTGTTTTTCTTATTGCCTTCTGTGTCAGACATGGAGGGATGTTAGGGTTTTTAATGTTTTATAAACAACTTCCATGTCCCTTGTCTCTCTATGACAGTTTCAATGTGTTGATATGGCACATGTCCTTGCTTTATGAATTTCTTTGTGTTTTAGATTACATAACTATGCAACCTGTTATATGCTATCGTTGTTTCATCATATGACACCTTGCTACCAGCTCTCAGGTGCCTCCCATATTTGGAACGTGTAGGCAAGTTTTAATTGATTGGATGCTATGATGTGATCGAATTCATGTTTACGCTTGGAAGAAATCCAATCTTAAGGCAATGTTACGGATACCCAGATCCCTTGCAGCCTGATCCTATTGACTAGGCTGAGAGATCTCAGCGAGAAATATAAATACTATTCCCAGGAAGATGTGTGGTCTGACAACATGCATTCGTATATATAAATACATTGAGCTTGAGATGATATACTGTGAGCATTACTAGCACTCTCAGGAAGATGTGTAGTCTCACAACATGCATTCGTATATATAAATACATTGAGCTTAAGATGATATACTGTGAGCATCACAAGCATTCTTTTATTTATTACCTGTAAAATGCATCTTTTGATGTAGTTGTTTCCTGAATCACCTACCACCCGCGACGAATGGAGCGCGGACATTAAATTTTTTGTTTGTCCATGTAATTGAACCAAACATGTTTTTCTGTAATGAAGAGGCAGTTGGAGTGAAAATTATGTGATAACTTAGTCTTTGGCCATTCTTCGTGAACTGCAATCTAGTTGGACTCACGGTGACTGTTAGACCAGTAGGCGCTTCAATGGTCACAGAGTAAGTCGTGTTACCACCTCCAGCAACGTTTGTGAGGGTCCTGGTAATGCTCCTACTGTTTTTTCCAGTGAGGTTGAAAACTGCTATTGACGGATAGTTGATATTGGATATCAGATCGGCTTTTGATTCCTTTGGACAAGCAAAACCAGCTGGAACTTTTTTGGAAATAACTTTAATTGTGGATTTGTTGTACCCGTGATAGCACAGGAAGTTCAAATAGTCAATTGCGGTGGTTTCATAAACTAGCCCTGGTTGCGAAGCTCTATTCGTGCTTATTTCTCCTGCCCCGTAATCATAAGCTGTGGCAATAGCCCCTAGTTCTGCTGTTAACGGGCCCTTCATATTGTTTATCTGAGATGCTGTATTACGGGGAAAAAAGGAAGCAAACCGAGGAACTCGTAGATTAACACGAGATTATGGAATATGAAAATAAGTAATTTACTCTTGCTTGTTATAAACCTTCACCTGTTGTCATGATGGCAGACTTGATAGCAGAGGGACTCCAAGAGGGGTAACGGGATTTGATCTCAGCCGCCAAACCAGAAACATGCGGGCATGCCATAGAAGTTCCTGACATAATTTTAAATTTTGGGATTGCTTCTCCATTATAGGCCGTCCACGCTGCAATTATGTTAGATCCTGGAGCTGCTATATCAGGCTGCAAAGCAGAAAGGCAGGAGAACAATTCATCAACACACATGCCTGTGAATAGAATCAAATAATGTATCTAGGGAGGTACAGGCTTTGCCTTGAGGATATTCCTTGAGATGGAGGAAGGCCCTCTGGATGAAAAGTATGCGATAGTAGGCGCTGGCTTATATTGCGACACCACTGTGGTGGGCAGGATTGTTGCAACTGGATTTCTGGGAAGTTATAAAATTTGTCAGAACTAAACTATTCTTAAACGTTATCATGAGTTTGTTAGTCATACAGCTACATGTAAGATCGTATCGAGATGATTGTGTCTTACTTGGTTGAGTTTAGGTAGGCAAAGATCTCGACAGCATCCCTTGAACTGATCGAAGTCATTGGGAACTCATCGAACTCAGATGCATCTCCCCTTTTCTTGTCGTCGATCAAGACAGCACCAATTCCTCCCAAGTTCTGCACCTCGCTCATCGTATAATATAAGTTTGTATCTTTGTCATTGTCACAGATGACGATTTTTCCTTTGATCTTTTTCCCGTCCATAGAATCCGGGTAGCAGTTTCTAAACCAACAAATGCTCTATGACATATGTATTTGTATCTCTTATGAGTTTAAGCTATGCATTTCTGATTGTTTGTCGTCTTTAGAAGCAAAAATAAGGGGCTATCTCAATAGATATTGCATACCTGGCTTCCCCTTCGTCCGCACCGGTTTTCTTAGCTGACTTTGCATATATCAATGGATGTACTGGAGATTTTCCGATGTTGGCAAAATTTATGGCTTCACCCTGAATTGAAATGAGAACACTAATTATGCCACAATTTTATCGGATGAAAGCTTACTATTAGCAAAACTTAAAAGGTAACTTCATCAAGAAAAGAAACTTGATTGCTTCTAAGAGAAACATCTTTACCTTGATCACCTTGTTTTTATCAAACACAACATTTGACTTGAATCTCCGATCTATCGTTGTAGCCGCAACTGTCAGAATCCAGGGTGCATCATTCGAGACAGTTTTTTCGGATGGCCCTTCATTCCCTGCAGAGCAGACCACGGTGATCCCATTCTCAACAGCATGGAAAGCTCCAATGGCTATTGGATCTTCCTTAAAATCGGAGAAGCGTGATGCTGGTGAACCTAGTGACAATGATAGTATATCAACACCATCTGTAATGGCATCACTGAAAGCAGCTAATATGCTGGACCCAGCACATCCGTATGGCGTACATATTCTGTACACAGCAATCCTTGACCCAGGTGATCCACCTTTCGCAGTCCCGGAAGCTAATCCATGGTAAGATGCACCAGGGACCATAATTCCTGCTGCGGTCGAAGCTACATGAGTGCCATGACCATTCATATCTCTTGGTGTATTAACTAGATCGTCATCGTCATCCTCAGGGCCATTGTAAGATCTTGCTCCAATTATTTTTCTGTCGAGGATCAAAGCCATAAACTTCATGAATAAACATAAGCAAAAGAATGGAAGAAAAAACTGTCTGGTATCCAAATTCTAGTTGACAGATCAGGTTTTACCTGTTACAATTGGATGAGTTGAAATCCTGAGCTTTTACACAGGTTCCGTTCCAGCTTGATGGTATTGGATCCATATCCTTGTCACTAAAACTCTTAGACTCGGGCCAAATACCTATATTTCATGTAACTCAAAGCTTAAACGTCAACTTTTGGAAAAAGAAATGATGCTTTGAGTTTATATAGAAAGTACAAGAGATTTCACCCGTATCCAGGATTCCAATGATCACATCATTTCCTCGAGAAGATAAGTTAGAGTCAGAATTGGGGCTCAAGTCGATCTTTACATCGGTTCCGTATTTCAAGAAATCCCATGAACGAGTTGTGTGGAGTTGGTAGACAGGATCAGGAAAAACTGATACGACTCCTGGATTTTTAGCAATTGATTTTGCCTCTGCTGCTGATAAACGAGCTGCAAACCCTGAAATCCCATGTTCGTAGCTGTGCACTAGGGCATTCTTTCTCCTAGCAAGCACAAAGATATTCAGGTCACCGAATCATTTTGATATCGAATTACTTGCGCAAGTAAAAGCAAACTTATCATCTTTTTGTTAGATTGTATCTTCTCCTATGATTTATAAATATTAGGCCATCACACAGATCATTTAAAGAAGCGTTTATTGAGTATGGGACAGCAAAAGTTCACCGTTTCAAGACAGAACTCAGAAGCTGGGCATGCTCATTCTTTGAAGAACCATGTTCTGTCGCAGCTCCCATGTAAACAATATAAACACCGTCCTTCTCTCCCCCAGCTGCTCCTGATTCTACCAGAAATGCATCAAAGAGGATAAGGAACAGTACATAGCATAGTGTAGAATATCTCATAGCTTTAATTGATGGGGCAAGGCTAATCTAGTTTATTGATGCTTAGATACAAGTGAGAAAACTATTAGCAGCCATCTACTGCTACTTATACTACTATTATGATGGTGCTTGTATGTGATAGTAGGCAGCCGCAGACCCTGTGACATCCTCCAAAGTGCGCCACTGATCATCTTTGGCTCTTCATAGGTGGATATGGTGGTGGAGGTGGCGGGGTGGTGACGGTACATGGAGGTGGTGGTGATCCAAGATATTTTTATAGTAATTGTCCTTTTGGCACTAACTAAATGCGCCCACATCTTGAGCATGAATGTAGAATAGAAGGTTGGAAAGGGAACCACCCGTGTACTTAACACCCGTTTGTGTGCGTGAAAGCAGATTACAAAGCAAATTCTCTTTGGTAAAGGCATTATTAAGAAATAAAATATGTGAAGTGCTTGTATGTGCCATAAAAATAAGTTAGAAAACATTACTGTATATATGAAGAATATCTTGAAAATAAGTTGCTGGAGTTTTTTTCTTTTGTTCTTCAAAAAGAAGAAGAGGTTGATGATTACTCTTGAATGTGATTGCTTTTCACTAGGTATCAAGCACGTTTTTTTTGTCTTTTTTGAGACATAAAGGGAGAGTAATTACTTATTGCAATCATATTTTTGGTGCACGCTGAGTATGATTTTCGTCATTTTCATAATTGAGGACAAGAATTATTCACCAGGTATCCATTTTGGCTGCAATGTATATATAGTGGTGTTAGACTTGGAAAGAGAATAGTAAATGAGCCAAAATTAGGATAAAAATCGTCAAATCAATGCCTGTGCCTCTTGCACATGTCCTGCCACACCAAAATTAGTCTCCATATACTTCTGTTAACAACAATTGTGATCTTTGTCCTATTGATCAGAAATTGTTGCTTCTTCTTAATTGCAGGCTAGTTGGAACCACTGCGATTTTTAAACTGTTCTGTGCTTCAATGGTTAGAGAGCATGTTATAGTACCATCTCCAGCAACACTCGTAAGGGTTATGTTAATAGTCCTGTTCTGATTCCCAGCGAGGTTAAGAACCGCTATGAATGGATAGTTAATATTTTACAT